>PVKC010034351.1:0-13738 GCA_004027635.1 Crocidura indochinensis
TTTCCAGTACTGCTATTGAAAGAGTTTCATACATATACTTTCAGCCCCACCTCCTCCTTCCAGTTAAGTTTCACTCCATCAAAGTCCTTGCCCCCTCCCTGTCCTGTCAGTTTTCTTAAATGGCATGTTTCTTACTGAATACTAGTTCTTATGTTCTTTGTCTTTGTCTATTGTCTTTGTGTATTCATTATTTCATCATTGTTTCTTTATATCTTGAATCTGGGAAAGATCATTCTGTGTCAGTCTATCTTCCTGTGACTAATTTTGCTCAGCATGATTCCTTCTAGGTCTCTCCATGTAGCAGCAAATTGCATGAATTTGCCTTTTCTCATAGACAAGTAATATTCTATTGAATATGTTTATACTATAGTTTCTTTATCCAGTTTCTTTATTCTTGGACACTTGGATTGTTGACTATTGTGACTAGTGCTGTAAGGAACTTAGGGGTGCAATTATGTTTTTGCTACTTTATTTTATCAGGGGATATTTCAAGATTTCAGCATATTTAAAGAAGTGGAATTGTTGCATCAAATGGAAGAACAATTTTTAGACTTTATATTATTTTTCAGAAAGGCTTAACCAGTAGATATCTTCAACAGCAACAAAAGATTCTCTTTCTCCCTGCATCCATGCCAATCCCGGTTATTCTTGTTCATTTTGAAGTGTGCCAGTCTCTGACGTACGAGATATCTCATTGTTTTTATTTGATTCTTCCTGATAAATAGTGACGCAGAACATTTTTATGTGCCTATTGGACATTTGTATTTCTTCTTTGAAGAATTTCATTGATCTCTTCTCTCCATTTATTGATGGGTTGTATTATTTTTTTCTTGTAAAGTTTTTACCTGTTCCTGATATATCTTTGATATTAGCCTCTTGTCAGATAGTGATTTACCCATTCATGGGCTGTCTTTGTATTTTGTGTCCCAGCATATGGACTGTTATGGAAAAGACCCTTTTGCATTAGGGATGAAATGCTGTGACCAAAATGTATCTACTATACCCCTCTCTTCCATTTCTTTCTTCAAAGTGAATATTCCGAAGCTTTAGTCTAGATGATGTATCAGAAGGTGACAGAGGGGTGTTGAAATCACCAACTATTAATGTGTTGCTATCAGTATCTTTCTTCAAAGTTATTAGCAGTTGTTTTTAGTATTTTGCTGATCTCTTATAAATATGTGTATGTTCAAGAATGTGAGTTCTTTTGGATGCACATAACCTCAAATGATTAAGAATGACTATTATTGTCTCATAATATTTTTAAGCCAAAATATGCCATTTGATATTAATTTGACCATTTTGACCTTGTGAGGAGGGAGGACAGTTACTTGAAAAATTGTCTTCCAAACTTTGATTTTGAGTCTGTTTGCTCTGACTATTTAAATGTTTCTTGCAGGTAGTAGAATGTTAGGTCCAATTTTCTATTTCACCCTGCCTCCTTTTAATGAATTTAGCCAGTTGATAGTGAAAGAAATTATTGTCATGAACTTTTGTGCCATAATTTTGTAATACTTTGGAATATTTATGAGATTTGTCATCACAAATTAAAATATGCTTTTGAGTCTATGGAGTTCTTGAGCTGTTGTTTATTCTTAAAGTTGTGTGTCAATTCTTTAAATCAGAAAGAAATCAGGCTGCATAAAGTCTTCTTGGTGAGGTACTCATTTCATTGAGTTTTGTTGATATTTGGCAAATATTTTTATTTGTTTGTTTGTTTTACTATATACCGACACTATCTCAAGAACTGGTGGTTTTATTTCGTAAATCTTTTTTTGTGAGAGTGGGGGTTTGGGCCACACCCCATGACACACAAGAGTTACTTCTGGCTATGAGCTCAGAAATAATTCTTGGCTAGGGGGACCATATGGGACACCAGGGATTGAACCTGATCCGTCCTGGATTGGCTGTGTGCTGTGCTATTGGTCCAGTCCCAAATCTGCTATAAATCTTAAGGATGCTCCTTACTTTCAGAGGATGTTCCTTTGCATATAATTACCTTCTTTGAATATGGTCCATTTTTACTTTCTGGAAATCCTGTGCAGAAGAAAGTGTTATTCTAATTTTAAGATAAAGCAGGTAAAGATTGAGCAAATATGATTATGCGCTTCAAGCTAAAAGGCTATTTTTGTAAAAATTTTTCTTGGCTTTATATTTCTTGCTCTTTATACTTTATCAAGTTGCTGGGTGTTCATGGCACAAAGTTATTACCTGTCCTAAATCAACCTCCATTTCACATTTTCACAACAGAGTTTACTGCTTCCTAACAAACACAAAAATCATGAGTAAATCATACACCTCTTCTCACCCCAAAAAGCTGCAAAAAGGAATCAGATAATGGGAGAAAATGAATTTTTTTCCTGTAGGGAGAAATAATTCTCTTGCTTTTTAGTTAAAACAGTATCTCGTTAGTGAATATCATTGTTGAGTTTCTATGATCTAATCTCTTGTAATCATTTTCTCCCTTTAAGGTGCTCTGGGGAAGACAGACTTCATATTGGTTTTCTTTTGAATTTTGAAAGGCAGGCTGTAATTAAATTTGTCTTTCTTTTCCTTGATGTCATCAATTATCACATGTATAACCAGTCATTCATGTCCTGTATACACTCTCTCATCAATGACTACCTTATACTAGAATGGTCTGTTTTGTGTCTTCCTTTCATACCACACTGAAGAATCTTTAAAACCTAGAATAATGCTGCTCTTGAAAGCTTCTTTATTATATTGTTTAATTTTGTTATGTAGACACTATGATTTTTAATAGTGTAAATATTTTAAAATTTCAGTGTTTTTTAAATACCATAAATTAAAAAACTACTTTTATATAAGTTGTAGGTCCTGGAATATGATCTCAATATAATATATATATAACCAATTTATAACTATACTATACAAATGATAAACAAATGACATTTCAAAATGTCATAAGAAAAACATGTGAATAGATTTAATTATTTACAGTTAACATTATATACATATATGTAAAGTCAGAAGTCAGTGATCTCCTGTTATGAAGACTCAGTGCTTGCTTACTATACAAACTGTCTACAAATATAATTATTAAAAATGTTATTAGATATATTTATATTTGTAGAATTTTACTTTATTCTTAATAACTAATGGTAATTAATTATTGTAATACATTTACTATAGTTATGAATTATTATCAATGTATAATTAATATTGCCATAAGTACATCTTTTATCTTAGAATATAGTATATGGTTTTGTCACTCTAGAATTAAGTAATTCATCTTATTTCTTCCAAATTAGTATTTTAAAATATCTGTTTTAGTCTTTCATATGTCACATGATATAAAGTATAAAAAATATAAAATTTCTGAGCACTACCAGGTATGGCCTCCAAACAAAGCTAAACCAAAATTTAATTGTCTTAAATCTTAGTTTTTTTCTTCCACAAATTGTCTGTGACATTAAGTAGGACTCTTCTTTTTTCTATGAAAAAAATTTCTCATTTGTGAAGTAAGTGTGTTTCTTTAAATACATGTTAACTTTCAGCAACTCTCTAATGATGAGACACATTGTTGGTTTTGTCTAAGGACCAACCTGTTGACTTTTAATCTTATTTAACAACAGTCTAAAGTCAGCCAGGCTGCTTTGACATGACTAATATATATTTACTGACCCGGAATCTCAGTTCAACTGCTACGTACTTGGCTTTCACCCAAACTTCCTGGCAGCATTTCTAAAAGTCAAGTCTCTTCCAAGGTAGATAGATCTTTCTGAACCCATGTGGTCTCAGAGAGTAGATAAATACGGTGAACAGGATTTTCTGGTTCACAATTTTTTTATCATTAAGGAAATTTTTATTAAGTTGTTCACAATATATGTTTTTATTACTAGTTTTGTCAGCAAAATATCATTATTTATATATAAAGATTTAATCCCTGAAGCTGTGCTAATGGGGCAATGTAAAATAATCTCAACTTCTAGTAAAACTGATAACAAGCTATCCAGTTAAAAACAAATAAACTTTAATTGTTTTTTTCATGTAATTTGTTTAGAAATAAATATAAGATTTCCAGCTGGGATTAAGTAAGATTTTGCATGAGGATAAATAGGATCTGGAACAAAATAGATACTGAAAGAACATGAAACTCAAGAACCTTTTTTGGAGTGTTATGGAGGAAGTGGACTTCTCAAGGACTAAATAGGTCAAGATCAGATCAGAGGCTGAGCAGAATAATTACATTTTGTAGGAGAGGAGCTTGTACACAAGAAAAGTTCAGCTTCAAATAATAAAGCTGATAGAATCCAGGAAGGAGATGTAAGAGAGAACAGGCAATGTAAAAAAATATTAATTTGCTTTTAAGAACCAAGAATTTGTGAGGTAAGCTAGGACAACAGAGTATGATAAAGCACTGAATCCCAATATTTAAAAAGATATCTTGATGTCAATTTGACAAAATATGATTTTAATGAAATGTAGTACATAAAACCTCTACCTACTAAATTATGACTCTGTTTTGGCTTGGCCCAAAGTTAGCACAAAATCAGACTCTTAGTAAATTTATATGGGTTCTGTTGGTTCTCAGTCCACCCTGGGGAAAAATACCTAGTTTGCAGAAGTCAGTTCATATTGGAACATAAAAAAATACTGAAGTAATTATTTTCCATTTCAGACATGCTACATTGAGTGAATGAATTTCTGTATCAATAAAGTAGCTCAGAAAACGTCTATGATATAGACACAATTGTATATAATATATGTAAAATATAGACATAATATAATGATAAATAGATGTAGATATATATAATATATATTTGCTAAGGTAAATAGAAGTATTATGCAATAAATCAAATATACCATTTTCATAATTGGTGTAGTTTGGAATCTACTTAAAGAAATTCCACCATTCTGATGCTTTGACAGAATCATTACTATTTAGTTATAGATATGTAGGGTTCAGAAATGGTCTGGAGCCAGAAAATGTAGAATTCTGAAATTTTTTTTTTTGAGATTCTAGGATCCTCTCAGATCACATCCATTCTAAGCAACAAAAAGACTTGTTAAATAATTTATTCCAATCAGAACATGCTCCTCAATTTATATCTAGGAATCTGAGATTCCCAAATGCAAAAGATATTAGTTCAAATTAACCAATATTAGATTTCTTTTTTTTCTCTTTTGTTTTGTTTTGTTTTGTTTTTTCTTTTTGATCCACACCTGTTTGATGCTCAGGGTTTACTCCTGGCTAAGTGCTCAGAAATTGCCCCTGACTTGGGGGACCATATGGGAAGCTGGGTGATAGAACCGCAGTCCTTCTTTGGCTAGCGCTTGCAAGGCAGACACCTTACCTCTAGCGCTACCTCTTTGGCCTCCAATATTATATTTCTAATATAAATTACTTCAATGCTTCCTAGGTTCATTTATCTGTAAATAAAGACTCTAGAAAAATCCTGGGCCTACCGTTGTCTCAACATTTTAGAGATCTTAATATTGTTAATTATGTTGTTTTCTCCTCTTGGAATTTTTAGGAATCTTTTGGTGATATTTTGCAAGTATAGCAGAACTTCAAGGCCATGCAAAAGCCTTTTATTATCCCAGTATAAGAAAGCATTGACTTGGGTGAACCATGAACCAAGGAGGCCCCATCAGAATAAGACATTTGAGTCAAGCTAAACCCTGACTCCCAACAAAGATAGGATGCTGAAATATCTCTAGAAAATATGAATTGCAATCTACAGAACTATAGCATCAAATATTCTCAATTATTATATTAGATATTAATATTTAATATTAATATTATATTAAATTTCCTTGCTATGATAACAAGTTATTCAAAACTATTATGAATTATATTTTATGAATGTACTTATTTGTATAAATTTAAAATATACAATCACTGGTCTTCAACATTTTTTTGTGTTATCTAATGTGAACTTAGTTTCATATATTTTTCATTCTCATTCTTCCCCTTATTTATACCTCTTTAAAGATATAGTGCATATTTATATTATGGGACATATTAAAAAAGACATAGATCATAATTACTTCATGGACTTTATTCATTGGATTGTGAGTTTATGAGTAGTATTCCTCTAGATTTGATATTAGAGTATTTATCTTTGTTAGATAAAGATGTCTGTAATTCATCAATTGAAGGGACACTAATATGTTCTTAGAGTATTCCCAAGTCCTGGATCTTACCTTGTTGAATGGAAGCAGATATTGATATAGAATTTATTGTAAAACATTGGCATTACCCATATAAACACAGACTTTTTCATAGAATTCTAGGTTTTGGGTAAAGTTAAACCTCTTATATATTTTCTCCCAAAATATTAAGGAGTCTTGTACTTATTGAGAGAAATGTACACTTCTAAGAACACTTTAAATAATATAACCAACATTCTTAGCGTATGACATTTATAAAAGTTTGCTAATTTGGGGGTCAAAGTTGTAGCGCAGTGGTAGGGCATTTGATTTGCACATGGCTGACCTAGGATGGATCCAGGTTTGATCCCAGGGGTTCCCATATGGTCCCCAAATCAGGAGTGATTTCTGAGCTCAGAGCCAGGATTCATCCCTGAGCATCACAAGGTGTGGCCCAAAAAGCAAAAAAAAAAAGAAAAAAAAAGTTTGCTAATTTTCTATCTGTATTTTGATGGCTAATGTTTCTACTCACTTTACACTAGTTCAATGTTTAGCTATTTGAGACTTTATTTTCTATTATGAATAATACTTTGGTAAATGTCTTTGTTTTCAAGAAAATAAAAACGGCCATTTTTCTTTTGTGGCTAAATTTAATTTACCCTATAAATGAAATAATCATAACAAAAATACATAGCTCTTTGGGGCCGGAGAGATAACATGGAGGTAAGGCATTTGCCTTTCATGCAGGTCATTGGTTCTAATCCCGCCATCCCATAGGGTACCCCGAGCCTGCCAGGAGCGATTTCTGAGCATAGAGCCAGGAGTAACCCCTGAGCACTGCCGGGTGTGACCCTAAACCAAAGAAAAAAAAATACATAGCTTTTTAAAACTTTTGTTGCTAGTAAAAATTGTTAAGTTAACATTACTTTTTGTGTTTCATTGAAAGTCTTCCGCTTTTGTGTAGAGTAGGAATATGAACAGTTCTGTGGAAATTAGAAACTTCCTGGGAAAGGGAGGAACTAGGGGTGTCAAACTCGTGGCCCGCGGTCCATTTGTGGCCCTGCCCTAGAGGAATCTTGTTTTGTTTTGTTTTAGTTGTTTGGGTCACACCCCCCCAATGTTCAAGGCTTACTACTGACTTTGCACTCAAGGATCATGCCAACTTTGCCTCCTGTGACCCCAGGTAAATTGAGTCTGAGACCCCTCTTAGGTGGTACCCATTAGGGAGTATTCAGGACAGTTCTGGAAAGAAAACCAAATGGTTTGAGGAGAACAGGAAAGGGAAATCCCTAAAACTGATCTGATTCTAGTTTTTTGGTGGTATACCTCAGTCTGAATGCCTTAACCCTGACACAAAGAAAGAATATGTACACCCAGGCATCTTTCTGAATAAATAGTTCCTGATCCTGTGCTAGGCCTGGTAAGAACGTAATTTTTGACTTCTTATACCTCTCCTGCCCTTGGCTCCCCTGGTTTGTTTGTTATACCTAGGGTATTATATAATTCTCAAGTCTTTATGCACTGTCACAACTGGATATTTTAGGGTTGATTTTAGGCTGCAACAGGCAGTACTCAGCTTACTCCTGGCCATATAAAATGTTCAGATGGATGCAAACAGGAGCCAGCCATGTGCATGGCCGGTGCCCTACCAGCTTTACTCTCTCTTCACAGCTGCACTTGAAGGTGAGATTCTTTAGTGACAGACATTGCTCATGTTAACCCCTGTAAAAGAAACAATTTCCTTATTGAAAGAAAATTTGTTCTGTGTCTCCAGGTCATTTTATGCTTTGAATCTGACACTATTTGATACAGCTACGTGGTTATTCTTAGTGCAGAAACACACATTTTAAATTCATAAAACCAGAGCTAGAATCTTACATTTATCCCTTATTAGGTGCATAATCTTGGGCAAAGTATGAAGGGTGATTTCTTTATCTAGATTCCACATTGAGAGATAGATATGGAAAATTAACATGTTATAGGGGCCCTATTGATAACTATCATCTTTATCCCCAGATTTTAACAGAACAATAAGTTTTAAAATTTTGTTTTTGGCGGCCACACATGCTGGTTCTCAGGGATTACTCCTGGCTTTATACTTTTGGCAGGCTTCAGGGAACCAGCTAGGGTTTGAGGGATCCAGCCCAGATTAACGGTGTGCAAGGCAAGTTTCATACTTGCTGTAATCATGCTATCCAGAAAAGTATATTTGATTACTAGTTGTTGAATAGAATAGAAGATATGGTATATAATAAATCTAATTCGATTATGTTGATTAAAATTAATAATAGTTAATAAAATTATTTTCATCATTATATTATACTATATTATTATATTTCATTATTTCAGTAAATATTTTGATGCAAATTAGCATGAGAATAATCTTACTGAAGCACAACTCCAACTATAATTCAAGTGCTCAGAATTATTATTATTATTATTATTATTATTATTCCTTGTTCTTCACTGCCTGTAGAATTAAGTGCAAGTCTCAGCATTTGAGGTCTTATATCACACAAAGTCAAAATTAAATTATTATTTTTTCCACTCCCATATGAGAAATTTGCTCTAGCAAACATGAAATATTCAATTTTCTTAGAAGATACTGTTCTGATTCTGTGTTTTGGTTCATCTGCTATTTTACTCTTAATATTCAGTCTCTATAACTTGCTTGGTGATTTAATTCATTTGTAATAACTATCTTTTAAAATGATTTCTGCATACTTGACCTGCAGTATGAAATTCTGGTTTTGACCCCTAACACCACAAAAGAAATCCTGCAAAAATTACTTTAGACTTCTACATTGCTATATTCCTAGGATATAACAAATATCTCTTTTTTTGCATTTCAATGGCATTTGGTTACTATATATGAAAATTTCTCATAGTACATGTTGTTATTTTGAAGTATATATTTGGTTAACTTCCAACCATTTAGTTTTACCTATTGAAGAGTAAGGCTAATATCGCTTTACCTTTGATCTTTGAACAACAGCATAATGTTTGACACAAATGTCTGTCTTTATGTATTTATTGAAAAAATGTAAGATCAAACCTTAACAAAATCTTTGGAGCCACTGACTTACATATCTAGATTAGATAATAACTAATCTTGGAAAAGTCTTTTGTCTACTTTGGTACTAAATTAAAAATCTGAACAAAAGAAATATGATTAGTAGATTTCAAACAAAGCTTAATGAAGTAAAAAAAACATTCATTTAAGTTCTGGCTCATTTCTGAGAAAAGATCCAATTCTTAGAGTTCTTTTTTGTTTTGATTAGCATAGTCCATCTTTTCTCTATTCCGATCAAAATAAAAAAGGAACATTCATTTAAATAATGCATCTCATAATTGAAATACACTAAATCATGAGGTTAGCTAATCTGTGAAATTTCTTTCATTTATCACTCTTTGAGTTCTAAAATAAATATGTATGCAACTAAATACTTAGATATTGCTGCATTATTAATGGGACAAACTCCCAATTTAATTTTTTTAGAAATGTATCAGAAAACGTCCATTTAATGAATCACTAAAATGTGCTTTGAGAACCTCTAAATGCCAAATAATATAAATTTGTATTTTCAGTGTCTCAAAACCCATAGAATCGATACAAATATCTTTGCACATGACAAAGCAGACTGAGTAAAATTTCATAGAAAACATTCAAAAACTAAACTCAATTATCAATATATTTCTAAATCACAGTTCTTAAATTAAAACATTTTGAAGAAGTAAAATATTATAAAAGAAAACAAAGGATGTGGAAATGGAAACTTGATAGAAAATAGTCATAACCAACCTTAAAACTGTTGCTTTTTTCCTACAATGATGCTCAATGCAGATTATGTGTAGGGCTGGAGCAGTGGTGCCCATGCTAGTCTAGGACAAACTGTGGTTCGATCATCTAGTGTTCCATATGGTTTCCCAAGCCAGGAGCGATTTCTGAGAGCATAGCCAGGAGTAACCCCTGAGCATCACTAGGTATGGGCCAAAAACAAAACAAAACAAAACAAAAAAACAAAAACAACAAAGAAACAACAAAAAAGATATACATATATACATTAAAATATGAAGTAATTTTGGGGTTAGAATAATAATAATAGCAGAGTAGATAGAATGTTTGCCTTGTGTGGGTCAAACCCAGGTTTTCAATACCTCAAATATCATATGGTCATCCAAGTACCACCAGGATTAATTTGAGTACAGACCAGAAGTAAATCTTGACTATTGCCAGGTGTGTTTCCCAAACAAACACAACAGCAGCAACATGGAGTGGTTTTAGAAGCACCCTTTTTATCCCTCTGCAATATGTTTCAGTCATTTGAATAGTAGTGGCGACTCAATCTAATTATAGTGCCCCACTAGTTGTCCAACTCAGACCAATGAATGGAATGATTGCACAGCTATTTCTGTACAATTCAACTCAAATATATGCTGAACCATCAGTAATTTCCCCCTAGTTAGTTTGTCTATATTGAAATTTTATTTGCTTCCCAGAAAACCTACAGTGAGATTTTAGCTGAAGTAGCCACAAAGACACAAAAGCCTAGATACATTACGGAGAGAAGGAAAATAGTGCAGCCTTTAGGAGAAGCTAAGCGGATCAGTTGCAAATACAGGTTGCATGGTGCTGGATTTTCTAAATTAAATTTATCAAAGGAACTTAGGAAATCCAAGTTATACAATATAGGTTGCAGTAGAGAATCATTTTGTGACCTTGAGGCTAAGAATATTTGAAATGCTTTTTCGTATCTCATCTTCAACAGCAGATGTATCCCCAGAGATTAATTACAGATATATGTAGGTATATTAGTGATAAAAAAAAAATCAAAAAGTAGGTTGCCAGAGTGGTAGCACAGTGGTAGGGTATTTGCCTTGCACACAGCTGACCCAGGACAGATGTGGGTTCAATCCTTGGCATCTCATGGTCTTCATAGCCAGGAGCGATTTATAAGCACAGAGCCAAGAGTAACCCCTGAGTACTGCAGGGAGTGCCCCCCCCCAAAACAAACAAACAAGCAAGCAAAAAAGAATCAAACAGTTGAAAGTTAGTTCACTTTAGTCAAGAAAATTGCCTGGCTTGCTTGGTGCCATATGCTTTTTTAAGGTTAAAAGGAACTTAGTTATCAAAATGAAGTTAAAATAAAAATACTTTAGGAAGTATTTTATATTTGCTTTCATAATAGGGAACTGACTATTCACTCAAGGTCTCCCAGAACCTCAACATTTTCTTTGCTCACTGGTGTATCTCCTTACTCACAATAAATCTAGACTCCAGATGAGTGCTTGAGGAAATATTTTGTGTTTGAGCAAATTTCTGTAAAAATAACATTCTACAAAAGCTAATCATGAGACAAGCAAATCCAAACTGTTGTTGCTTTAAATATATTTTTTTCTGACACCAGAGAGATAGTACAGGGTGTAAGAGGCTTACTTTGCATGTGGCCAACAACCCTGGTTACATCTCTGGAACCACTATGGTCCCCTAAGCTCAATCAAAAGTGAATCCTGAACACGAAGTTAAGTACTGTAAAATGTGACCCTCAAACAAACAAAAAATGCTATCATATCAATTATTGAGTTAAGCAAAACTCACAGTGAAAATGAAAATAATAAAAAATTAAGAGCAATTTGTAGTTAGAAATGGAGAATAGTAGTAATAAAAAAATCATAACTAATTAGGATTTCTACCACTTTATATTTGACAAAACATCTAACAATATGAAAAGTATTTTGCATACCTCAATTATACACAAATATTTATTGCTACCAAAACTTTGCAATTTTGTCAATCCTGGGGATTATGACAAATCTCTTCCTGCAAATTAAGGGCTATTAAGTATCATTCAATAGGATTTGAGAAGTACTTTACAGCTAGTTATATTCTTGATGATGAGGGAAAACTTATACTGGTCTAGAAAACAAGTAGTAAAATTTTCCATTCAAATGCCAAGTCTGTTATTCTCCTTTAGGCAGAAGCTAGCTTTCTGTAATTCTTTTAGAAATATCAATATCAGGACCTGAGAGATAGCACAACAGTGGAGCATTTTCCATGCATGTGGTCGACCTGGGAGAGAACTGGTTTGATTCCTGGCATCCCATATGGCCCCTCAGCTTGCCAGGGGCAATTTCTGAGTGCAGAGCTAGGATTAACTCCTGAGCACTGCTGGGTGTGGCTCAACAACCAATCTATGAATTAATCCATCAATAAAAATAAAATTTTAAAAATATATATTAATATTTATTTTAAATATTTATGTTTGAATTTTGCATGCATTGAGAGAATATATCTATTTTATTTTTTATTTGTATTTTTTGGGGGGCACACCCGATGACACTCAGGGGTTACTCCTTGCTATGCACTTAGAAATTGATCCTAGCAAGCTGGGGGCCCATATGGGATGCCAGGGAACCAAACAGTGGTCCATTTTAGGCTAATGCATGCAAGGCAGACACTATACTGCTTGCGCCACCGCTTCAGTCCCCCCACCAATCTATTTTCAATGCAGACAAATTGCAGGTATTTTAATGATATTCTGTCCTTGGAATTTATCTACTAAACTGGGACTCTGTTGAAATCATGAAGGAAATTTCAATTCAGTCAGCTCTAATTTATACATTAGCGAACTTTATTATTTTAATTGGTTCATTTAATAGCATTCAATCTAAGTTTGGAGAAAATTAGAGTTGAAGATATGAAGCTTATACACACAAAATTATGAGTCGTATGTATGTGATGTGAATATTACTTATAGAAGGAAAAACAAAAATAATTTAATTTATGTTATGATGAATAACATAAACTTGATTTTCCAAGTTGAATGAATAATGTAGAATAATATAACTAAGATGTATAATAATAGTATGAAACAATAAATGGTTAAAGGAAAAAGGAACTTTGATTTGGTCTACAAAATTAGGCTTATCACAGAATGGAAAACAAAAGAGGGAAAATAAAATAATGGTGAAAGAAAGCTGACACTCTGGAGACAAAGGTAGAACATAATATTGTGGAACCCTATCCCTAACACTGTTGTAAATAAGTAATTTAAATATTTTACTATGTAGAATAATGATTATTTTATTTATTTTCTGGGTGGGCCACACCGTTTGATGCTCAGGGGTTACTCCTGGCTAAGTCCTCAGAAATTGCCCCTGTCTTGGGGGGGCCATATGGGACGCCAGAGGATCGAACCGCGGTCCTTCCTTGGCTAATGCTTGTAAGACAGAACCTTACCTCTAGCGCCACCTCACCGGCCCTATAATTATTTTATTTTATATACCTTCATTCTTTATATATGGACAGGTAGTTTGAAAGATATTTAGTGAATTTTCTTTCATGTAGCAAATTCTTCGAAATATTCTTAGAAAATACCCATAGAGTAATGGGATATGGTTCATATTATACACGAAAGTGCTGTCATTTTGTTTGGGATGCCATAAAAATAAAGATAATAAAAAAAACTGATGATCATAGAAGCTGATCAACTCGCCACACCAGCACCTTCCTATTTTTTCACTTTCTTTCTTTCTTTCTTTCTTTCTTTCTTTCTTTCTTTCTTTCTTTCTTTCTTTCTTTCTTTCTTTCTTTCTTCTTTCTTTCTTTCTTTCTTTCTTTCTT
>PVKC010034352.1:0-13730 GCA_004027635.1 Crocidura indochinensis
TATATATGTATATATATTCTGTATACAGTATAAAGTCTGTATATGGTATAAAGTCTACAGTATATAGTTATTTTATAATGGACAGTTAAATATTGAATTTTTTGGATCTTAGTAAAATCCAAATATCAACACAATATGGGAAAATATTGCTTTCTGATTTAACCTAAATATCCTGAAAATATTGTCAGAAGTCAAACAGTGCAATATACACCTTAGTCCCTAGAGTATTAAAAGGAACAAAGTAATGTGAAATAAGCAGTTGAGGAAAATATCAAAGTGTAAGTTGGTGTGACCAACTTTTTTAAGTGTCTTCTTTTATTATTATAATAATAATTTTTATTTTGACCAAAGTGGATTACATGTCTTTCACAGTAATATTTTAGGTGCATACTGACATTGAATGAGGGGAATTCCCACCACCAAAGTTGTCCTCCCTCTATTCTCGTTCTCAGCATGCATCCCATATCCCCTTCCCTTACCCCACAGGTCCCTCTGTGCCTAGCTTGTCGTAGATTGGGTATCGATTCTTTTGTCATTGGATTTGGTGTTTAAGTCTGATCATTTTTATTACTACTTAATGATCATACAACTGTTTGGACTTGGTGCCCTCCATTGTTTCCCCCTCAATTTGAGTGGTGGAACAAGATGGTTCAAGTTATGTGGTTCTGTTTGAAGAAAAGAAAAAAAATGGGGTAAAAATCAAACAAGCAAAAAATGGTGGAGTCCTTCTAGAGGCTATAAATATTGATTTTAGAGAAAAAAAGGGAAAACAGGAGAGAAACACACAACAAATCAAAAAGAATTCGGCTAACTTTTTTTTTCTCTCTTTTGAGTAGGTCAAAGACAATTAGTATATAATGAAAAGTGTTATTCAAGTCAATTTAGGAGAGAAAGATTATTCCTCACTTGTGTGAATGTATCAAACCTGGATTAATCCTAAATTAGTATGCAGATGAAGGAAAAATCAATGTTGGATTTTATTTTCCATTGTTAAATACTTGGAGTATTGCTACTCAAAGAAAACAAAGTTGCTGAGTATTCTACATTTACATTTTTGTATAAGCCCTTTAACTTGAGAATGGATATGGGGAAAAACCAGAATATCTCCACTTATAGCTTACCATTAAAACACTGATAATTATCATTAAATTTATTATTTAGATGATGGCTGCAGAAGTTTTGCTATTTTAGCTGTCACTACACTGAAAGGGGTGATCTTGTTTTCTGTCATTCCACTGATAAATAGAAAGTGGCATTTATATGTTGTAAGTATAGCTGTTTTTTTTTTAACAATTAAAGTCCTCATTTATTTTGCTTTCATTTTATTTCACTTTTTTCACTTTTTGAATAAATTACTTATCATCTTTTTTATTTTTATTTTTTTCATTTATTTTTGGTTTTTGGGTCATATCCGGCAGTGCTCAGGGGTTACTCTTGGCTCTACGCTCAAAATAGTTCCAGGCAGGCTCAGGGACCATATTGGATGCAAGGATTTGAACTACTGTCCTGCATGAAAGGCAAACGCCTTACCTCCATGGTATCTCTCTAGCCCCACTTATTGTCCTTTTTTACTGGTCTTATTTCTGATATGCCAAAAAACAAAATAAAACAAAAAAAACTATGTGGTAAAATTGAGTATGTTATATTTATAGCATTTGTTGAAAATACATTTTTTACTGATTCATAACTGGCTTATAATATATAGCATTTCTTCACATTCATGCAACTAATTTCCACTGATTCTTCTACCAAAATTATTCCTTTAATCACTCTATCTGTTTTCCCTCCCCGAGACCTCAACTTTCTTTTTTTTTTTTTTTTTTTTTTTTTTTTGGTTTTTGGATCACACCTGGAAGTGCGCAGGGGTTACTCCTGGCTCCATGCTCAGAAATTGCTCCTGGCAGGCATGGGGGACCATATGAGGCACCAGGATTCGAACCGATGACCTTTTGCATGAAAGGCAAACGCCTTACCTCCATGCTATCTCCCGGGCCCCGAGACCTCTACTTTCAAGCAGTCTAGAGCTCACTTTTTGTCTGTATATTTTTGTCTGTATATTTGTTTTAATTTTTTATGAGAAAGACACCTTTCTAATTTATTCTCACATTTGAGAATAAGGCCTTTGTTTACTTTTACCAGGAAATTGTTTATGACATTATATTCTTATTATGGTTTTTATCTGTTACATACTAAAAAAATTAGAAAATACTACAAAACTACATAAAAATACTACCAGGTTTCATCCGCAAATTTATGTTTTCATTTGTATCATTTTAAACAGTATTGAGTATCAAACCCTGGGCCTCATATCTGGTCTACCACCAACCTACATTGAATACTTTTTTCCATAAGAATTTTTATCAAATTTTTTTTCTTGACAAGATTATAATTTTGGCATATAAAATGATAGGATGTAACTTAATCATAGAGCAACAATTTTACATATGTGATAGTCTGATAGTCTGATAGTTTGTTTGTTTTTTGAGTCACACCCAGCAGGGCTCAAGGGTTACTCCTGGCTTTACATTCAGAAATCGCTCTTGGCAGGCTCGGGGGACCGTATGGGATGCTGGAATTCGAACCACCGTCCTTCTGCATGCGAGACAAATGTTTTACCTCCAGGTTATCTCTCAGGCCCTGTGCTTTTTCTTAAAAAACTTAAGTTAATGATATGTATATATGATTTTAAAACTCTAATATTTTTATCGAATTGTCCTGATTGCTATCATAACAAATTTTCAGGTAATATTTACAATATGATTTTTTATCCTGGGGAGAGAAAAATCTTCTGTTGGCATTTTAGCTGAAAACTTAATATATTGATAAACTAAGGCAAAGTTCATTTATTGTACAGAATCAAGCTATTCAGGATATGCATGCTTTCCCCATTATTCCAATGTTGTTTTGATATTTTAATATCTTTATAAAGGTTCTTCATAAAGGTCATTAATGTTTTTAGCTTACTCCTATATTCCTATTTCTGATAGAAACAAAGCTCCTTCTGGCGCTGTAAAACAATTGGTTTTACTACAGGAAGACATAATTTTTGTATATCAATTTAGTCCTCAGTCATGTTACTATATTCTTTTGTTGGGTAATGAAATCTTCCAGGATATTTTCTTCTGTTTATTGGACATACTATATATCTGTTTCAAATAATGATAAATTAGATTCTTTCTGACTTTATATTTGTGATTTTTATTTTTATTATCTCTGACTTCATATATATATACATATATATATGATAAGAAAGGATCTTTGTTCTCTCTGAACTTTGAAAGAATGTTATTTTATTTCTATTATACCAAAGCAGATAACAGAGTGACTTTGCATTCATATAATTTTCTATCTTTAAAATTATGCATTCAGAATATTGTTCTGCTTTCTACCTGTTTACAACATACAATTTTAAGTTTACATAATATTTCCCATGACACTCATATTGTTGTATCTCAGAAGTTTCATTAGGTAGTATATTTAATCATTTTATATATAACCAAAAAGTTATGCTACTTTCAAACTTGGGTTTAGATGACTTTCTTTATTGAAGTGAATTAAAGAAGAAACAAGCAAAGCTATCAATTCATTCTATATGCAAAGAAAAGCATCAGAAAATTATAAGATAACTAGAGAATTGGTAGAAATTTAAGAATAAACACTTGAGTAGTTTGTGTCATTCACAACTACAATGTTCACTGCTGTAGAAAGACCCAGAAGAAGCAGAAATCTAGATATCAACATAGCCAGAAAGTGGTAGGACAAACACAATGAAGAATAATGTAAGGAAATACAGAGAAGCAAACAATACTCTTTCTGATGGGCCATGTTCTTTCTTGTGGAACAGAAGGGAAGGAACAAATGAGCTTTACTGGTTAAAACTGCCTATGAAAAGTAGACATAAGGCAAGTTTTGGAGGCAGATAAGCAAAAGAACAAGAATAAATCAAGAGGATGAGGCAAAGATTGAGCCAGGGGAAATGTCATCCTGTGTCAGTACCAGGCAATGAGAATTCTTGTGATGATGAGATGTGGCAGGGGGAAAAAAAAACAGCTTCCAGGACTGAAGAAGCAGAGACCCAGAGGCTGCCAGTAGCTGCTTCTGGAATTTAGAGGAATTGTGGATGACCAAACAAGTACATGAGGATGAATTGTAAATATTGAAGGGTGTCAGCACAACTGAGAGGTACAGGAGGGAAGGGTAATGGTAAATTGTATTAACAGCTTGCAACTTCCTAAGTTTCTAGAGAAGTTGATGCTAGAATTGTGTCATTTTCTCTAGTCACAGAGTCTAAACCTTGAAAAAGAAACCCAAGAGCCCAAGAACAGAGAAGCAGATGAAGAAGCTATGGTATGCCTATACAATGGAATACTATGCAGCTGTTAGTAAAGTCATGAAATTTGCTGATACATTATAGACTGGAAAATAATATGTTGAGTAAAATAAGCCAGAGGAAGAGGGACAGACATAGAATGATTGCATTAATTTGTGTAAGATAAAGTAATATTGTAGGAGAATAAATAATACCCAAAGGCAACAGAAAACAGAACTGGGAGGACTGGTTGTTAGTAGAAAAATTGCCATATTTAGGGGGATGGTGATTAGCTCAGAGAGGAAACCACTATGATGATGAAAGTGGGAGGTAAAATGGGTGCTGAAAGGAAGGTAATATGCATGGCACACAGTAACAGTATTGCAAAACAGACTGTTAAAAGGTAAAAGAAAAGTGACCCATAGAGGCTGGGATGAGGAAATAATATGAGGAGATATGAGGAGATAATGGAGAGAAGAATAATGGTGAAGGGAAGGGATGGGTACACAAACATTGTATAACAGATTTAGTTATGAACAACTTTACAACTTTTTGTCTCATGGTGACTCAATACAATATTTTTTAAAAAGAATTGTGCCCTTTTTTAAATAGCTGAATTTCCTTTTAGGAAACAAATGCCATTAGTAACAATTCCCTCAAGGTTGCTATGAGAGTTCTGGATCTACAAATGTTATTGCAGTGTAAGGAGGGCAGCAGTGGCACAAAGATGCATCTAGAGGCAAAGCTGTGTTGAATGACTCATTGAGTTCTGTGGGCCTGGCCCAACACTGTTCAGTCACCTGGGTTCTCTGGCTCTAGGATCAGTGGTTGTACATGCACACAAGATTTTCCTTAGAAAGTATAAGCCAGATTCAGGTCTGCTCAGATATGCATGTATGGCTAAAGATATCACCAAAGATTATTTTTTAAAAAGTAATTCACTGTATCTATATATACCACATTTCCAGGGTCAATTCATATGCTGTTAGATATCTAGGTTGATTCCAGCTCTTAGCTATTGTACTGAGTACTGCAATAAATGCATATGTCCTTTCAAATGAATGTTATTTTTTTCTGTCCTAGGGAATGATGCTATCATGAACTGGTATGCAACATAAATGAAACTGGAAGATATTACATTGAATAAATTAAGTCAGAGAAGAAGGACACACATAAGATGATATTACTTATATATGGTATTTAAAATAACAGAATGAAGGAATGTTTTGATTTAAATGGGGGTTGTCTAGAACACTTTTGGCCCCAGACTAGGGTGGGAAGAAGGAAACAAATAGAGTAGAGGGAGTGAAAGATGAATGTGAAAAGTGTGGGACAGGAGTCATGAGGATTCAGGTGCATCAATGTTCAGAAGGACAGAAATAAATATCCAAACCATGTAGTCAGCAACACAGAAAATCTGAGACAAAATGTTTAATAACACAACTTAAAAAGGTGGCTGTTGTGATGGCAGGCTGGCTGTGGACAGAGGAACGTATCCTGGGGACATTGATGGAGGGGGATTGACTCTAGTGGTGTGATTGGTTCTGAAGCACCATATATCTAAAAATCAACATGTAGAACTTTGCAAATGATATTGCTGTAAATTAAAGAAAATTAAGATTAAAATTATATCTTTTCTTAAACCTTATTTATTGACTGAGTGGTTTTTGGGCCACACCCAGCAGTGCCCAGAGGTAACTGCTGACTCTGCACTCAGAGATTGTCCCTAGCAGGCTGCGGAATCATATGGGTTGCTGGGAATAGAACAAGGTCCCTCCTGAGTTGGCTGCATGCAAGGCAAATGCCATACTGCTGGGCCCCCCAAAATGTATCTCAAGACAACATTTCTTTGATCTTAAGTAAAGTATAATGGTGATGGATTTCTAGCATACAATTCTGTGAGAATTCCCTTCCCTTCAAATCTCGGGAAGAGCGTGAAAGGATATATATATATATATATATATATATATATATATGTATGTATATATAGTATATATATATTAATATATATTCATATGTATATGAATATGAATGTATATGAATGAAAAAAGAGCTAAGAAGGAACGAAGAAGATGTATTTCGTCCTGGGATATTTCTTTTGATGAGATTTTGATTTCTATCTGAATTTCTATCCCTGTTATAGGTCTGATTATTTTTTTCTATTTTCTCCTCATTTGCTGTTGACGGCAAAAATTCTAAGAAATTGTCTATTTCTCCAGTTCTTCAAATTAAAGGCATAAAACATTTCTTCCTAATTTCTTAGGATTCATTGTATTTCTACGGCGTCTATTTTAACTTCTCCTTTTCGATATCTGATCCAAATTAGATTTTTTCCCCTTCCTTTTCCTCAATGAGAGTCACTAAGCATTTGCCAGTATTATTTATCCTTTTCTCTCCAGCCTTAGGTTTCATTGTTCCTTTCTATTTTCTTTTTGAGTTTTATTTCTGTTCTAATTTTAATTATTCCTTCTACTGACTAGGTTTTGCTAGTGTTGCTGGTTCTTTATTCGAGTTCCTTTAGATATGCAATTAGGTTGTTTATTTGAGGTTTATTGATTTTTAAACTCTGCCATTGTTGATAAAGCAGGAGAAACTTCAGACTCCTTACTGTAGCTGAAATAGAATCACCTTCAATGGCAATGATTTACACAAGGAACTTAAAAACAGACAACATATATAACTGTTAATTCTATAAAGAGTCCAAGTTTAGCAGCTCTTAAATTCTAAAAAGCAATGCTTTGGCTTAGAAGAATCCAGAGGCCAATAAAAAAAAACTTATCTTAGAAAAACAAACTAGTTCAAATAAAAATGAGATCTCATGTTGTATTTAAGACATATTACCTATTTATTATTAAATTATGACCCCTGCCAGGAATGAAGCACATCACTAAAGCATTACCCCCACACATGTGAGACCTTCAGTCTTGTCCCCAGTAATACAAAAAAACATAAACTACTTGTAATTCTTTTAGTACCTGCATTTTGTTTGAAACAAAACGTTTTTATTACAAGGATACAGATGACATGTGCACAATTCCCTGTACATGTAATCAGTTATCTGGTCATAGCTTAATGGAGCACAATTTCAAAAGAATACTAAAGGATAAATTCAATTTGTAGCATGTCAAAACAATGCATGGATTACAGAGTATATAGTCCCAAGATAGAACACAAAATTAAAATGGAACTTGAGAACACGGGAAAAAAATCTTAGCTCAACAAGAAAGAAAAATGTTCTATGATAAATATGGTTTGATATATTGCACTAAAATACAATGCATTATAATCATGTTCGAATGATCATCATGAAATGCAAAATGAAGCACTAGTGGCATGTACTAAAAGTGACTGAGCTGACAACCAAAAGTGTCTGGAAGGGACAGGGGGACTGCAATTGATGTTTGTACAATATTTAACTCCAGGATTATCTAGTTATTTCTAAAATGTGTTGTCACTTGTGCTTTTAGAAATAACTATGGTTTAAGCAAAAAATTGCATAAGGAGGAATGGGGTGAGGGGGAATGAACACAATATAATTGAATCATTTGTACTCTGTATATATGAAGAAAAGGTGCTGCATTTGGCAGCCGCAGAACAGAATTCAGAAATCAGCTGGGGTTTACCCTTGCATTTATTCTTGAGTTTGTCATACTGGTCATAAACCAAATTCAAAACTACTATGACAAAACCCATTGAAACTAAAAGTCCCCAAAAACTATGGATACTGACCTATCAATCATCCTGACATGTATTCCAAATACATTTCTTTTTGATTCACAGGTTTTTAAGACAAAGGGTGGCATGTATTTTGAGATTTTCTAAACACCTTCTTAAGCTAGCACCAAGAATCTCAAAAAGGGGAAAAGCCTTTGCAAGTGGTCACAGTGGGACTTTTAATTCTATCTTTGGTACTTGCAGTTCATGAGCTTGAACAATTTCCAAACTTCTATGAACAGCGGTTTCCTCATCTGTGAAATGGAAATGAGGCTTGGGAACACTAACCAAGAAGAAATATGAAGCTATAAACACGATGACTGTTTTCCGGCAGATTTCATCGATTTACTTTTTCTGGCCACTTTTTAACCTCAACCACTGCAGAAATATGAGTTGATAATAACTGAATAATAGCTGTCATTAATGTGTGGTTAAAATCAGTCTCTGAGATGAAACTGCGAAGAGGAGGAGGTAACTAGAGAGAGGATTAATGATGCAAACACTTTATCATTACGGGATGCTTCAGGGCTCATTTTGAAATGCTTGAAGAGCGGTAATATAAAACCCAAGACTCTGGGTGACAACGACTTTGAGACCAGTATTCGCCTTTAATATTAAACGAAACATAATATATCCTATGTGAATAATGAGGATCCTTTTAAGCAGTGCTCATTTTTTTTCCCTCAAAACTCTAATAGCAACTGATTTTTCATCTTTCCTACACTCTTTTGGAGGTCTTTGTCTGTCTGATCAAATTTATTATAGCAGAAATGCCAAAAGGAGACACGGCCAATGACATTCAAAATTCAGTCAGATAACAGTGTTGAAAACCAGACTATTTTCCTCACAAGACATTTGCTATATTATTTTCTCTCTCTCTCTCTCCCTCTCTCTCTCTCTCTCTCTCTCTCTCTCTTTTAACTCAACATGACTGACCTAGTTAGATACACTGAGAAAGTCTTTCACTGCAGAAAAAAATCAAGGCCCTGAGTGGTACAACTCCAGCCCACACTGTTCAAAAGATATTCCATTGTTTTCTCAATGGTATGCCACTGCATGGGAGACCATCTGATTAAAAAGCAAAAAGATATATCTGCCCTTGGTGAAGTCAACTGAAGCTAGGAGAAGCTACAGTGAAAGATGGAAGAGAAATGAATAAGAAACATTATCATGACCTACAAAGAAGGCATGAAGGTGGGAAAGTCAGGGCAGACAGGTGTCTCAATGACTCTGATTTTATCTAACACTTATTACACTTATTAATTGGTTTTATCTTGTCTTCTAGATTTATTTCATATCCATATGGAAGGAAGATGTGGAAGATTCACTTCCTGGGTTACTCTTAGTCAAGTCTTGTCCAGAATAAATATTTGATTGGCAAAGTTATTTTTAGGAGTTTTGTTCCCAGGAATGCAGATTAAATGTAACTCAAAGTCAAAACAAAGTGATACGAAGGCCAGCAGAAATGATCACTGATCCTATGTACACAGGGAAAACAGTGACTGTAGCTCTGGATGCTGAAACATCCTGGATGTGCAGAAGATATCATTCATGACAGAGGGTGAAAATTTAATGCACTCAGAGGTGCATACTTTGGATATGCAGGATACTGGTTCAGTCTCTGATACTTCCTCCTGGTGATGCCCAGGAATTCTGCATCTTCAAATCTAGCATATTACTGGGAGTGTCCCTATTCCCCCATGAGTATCGCTTATACAGCCTTTTAAAATTATAAAATAGCAAGTAGAAATAATATTTCCCCATAATTTCAAGTCACTATCTCCTAAGAGAGAAACAGTGATGCTTGCAAAGAGATTTTGAGATTGAGGTTATATGCAAATAAATTAAATTGTTGGAAAATGTGTTGGATAATGTACTGGGCAACTTTTTAATAACCTGAAGATGGGGCTGCAAAGAGCAAATACAAGCAATCCCGGGAAGTGCATAAAAGTTGTGTTTTCCCCTGTCTACTGAAATTGAGAAAGAATTATTACTAAACATGCAATTATCTCGAAGGTTTATGAGCACATTAAATTAGCGTGTCTCCTAGAGTTTATAAACCACCTTCAAATTTGTTTTGATTTTAGAATGGGATTATGAGACTAGAAATAATTTGTGAAGTTTGCTAAGGGAGCTGGGGCTTTATAAATGATAAGGAGTAGGAAGGAAAGATAAATGTATAAGTTGAATTATAATATTATGAAATAGCAGAATAACAGCCAAGATTTTGCTCCATTAAACAATGAAACATGGAGTGAAATGTGGCATTGCTAGGAGTACAATAGAGAAATAGAATATAAGTTTAAAATAGATCTTATTTAAGTAGAGCTACTAATCTATCATTATCTACCACTATCTATCAGTGTATCTTTTGTGTGAAAAGATATAATTCAAAATCAGTATGTTGAGGATGAACCAATTAATAGAATAAGTAAAATAAATGATTCATTTTGGGGTAGATGCTAGACTTAGTGGGAAGTTTTGTATAGTGGACTGGTGGACTGAGCCCTTATCTCTATTGTCATTGACATTACTATCACATTTTCTTTTTTCTCTTATACCCCATGAGTGATATTATTCTATGATATCATTCTATTATTCTCCCTATAACTCATTTTGCTCAATTTAATACTCTATATTTATTCATGTAAAAGCAAAATTAATGACTTCATTTTTTCCTAACAATGCATAGTGCATAGTATTTCTTTGTGTAGATGTGATGTGTCAATGGATTTTTTTGTTTGTTTTGGGGCCACACCTGGTGACACTCAGGTGTTACTCCTGGATATGCACTCAGAAATCAGTCCTGCCTTGGGGGACCATATATGATGCCCGGGGATCAAACCATGATCCAACCTAGGTCAACTCTGGCCCCAGATGTAGCATTGTTTTTATCCACTCAAGTGTTCTTAGGCACTTGGTTTGTTTCCAGATCCTGACTATTGTAAAAAAATGTTGAACATAAATAATAATTTTCTGTATTAAGTTTTTGGGTTTGCAGTTTTAGGCATTTTATGCCTAAAATGGTATTACTGGAATATTTGAAGGCTCAGTTTTTATTTTTTAAGGAATATCTATATTGTTTTCCAAAAATGCTAGACCAATATAAATTCCCACCAGCAGTGAACAAAAGTCCTGCTCCCTGTATCCACACTAGCACTGTTTATTCTTGTTATTTGTGATGTGTGCCAGTCTTTGTGTTGTGAGATGATATCTCATTGTTCTTTTGATTCACATCATTCCAATGATTAATGAAGTAGAGAATTTTCTCATGCATCTTTAAGCCATCTGAATTTCTTTGAGGAAATGTGTGTTCATTTCTTCTCCTCATTTTGGATGGGGTTAGATAAAACTGAAAAATTTTTAAGAAAAATAATTAAACTACTTTGTGACAAATAATACTTTAAAGTTAAAGACAATTGGAGAATAATTTATAATATAAAAATGGTATATATACCCAGTGGTATAAAGTATCAGTGAGAAGATATTTCAGTTCTGCTTTTGAGAAATAATTTACTGAAAACCAACAACATCTTTCTCAAAGACATATGCTCCCCCCACTCAATAACAAGATAGAATTTGCAAAGAAGAAAGTAATGTTAGAAAGGAAGGAATTTGAGAAACTAGGAGTTTTCATGCAAGAGGAGCTAAAAATCTTCCCAGTATCTTAGCTTTGATTACTTATTTAATACTTAAATGGAAGAAATATCCCTACACATGCATACAAGTGGGATTCAGAAAATATGAAACAAAGCACTCTGTAATGGAAGGAAAGAATTTCTGTTATTTGGAAATACAGATGCACACCCCACACTCTACCACAGATTTCAGCAATGTCCCCACATCAAAGGAGGCAGTTGCTGAAATATGTCTGTAGAATAAATAAGTTTCACAAGAAAATTTTAGGCAGCAAAAACAAGTTATGTGCACACATATATCCAAATCCTACATTTGATTGCCACAAATGCTTATACATTCTAGAATAGGTTTGAAACTTGGTTATACTGAGGAAGTAAAAAAATAGAAAGCAGAAATTTACATTTTTACAATAATGACTTATTTCTTTCATTATTTTTCTCCATTTTTTTGGTTAGTTAAATATACAAGGGAACTTTCTTTTGAATCCCATATTTTCTCTCTCTCTCTCTTTTTTAATTGGGCTCAGTGTTGTGATGCTTAGAGCTCATCCCTGGCTCTCTGCTCTGGGATAATTCTTGCAGGGTTCAAGGGAACATATGAAATGCCAGACATAAAACCTGGTTTGGTCATTTGCAAGGCAAGTGCCTTGCCCACTGTAGTATCACTTTATTTCCATGTTCTCTTCTGAACATATATTTCTCCCCTTTGCTTTTTTTCCAACTGGAGAAGCCCATGTTCCCTACTTAACACATATTCATTCTCTCCACTCACATATTTATAAGTAAATTTCTTTTAGTAAAATCTATTTTGCTTCACTAAGACAATAAAAATAATAAGGATAAATAAAACATACAAGGATTGCCACTTACTTTAAAATATATTTAACAATTAAATCATCTATAAGAATGGAGCCGGGCACAACTCTATTTGTAGAAACGTAATATTTAAAAGATAACTTTTCATGTTCAAAGAATTATTAACCTTGGTGTAATGGAGAACACTTTGGTAATTTTTACCAACGTATAAATAGCAGTTATGAAGAAATAATGTTTAACTTGTAGTTCGATAATTAAAAAGAATAAAAAAATCATAACTATTCAGTTATCCAGGAAAATCATATTAAAGGACACACATAAGCAAACAAACTTTAAATATATCTCTTTATACCTGACTATTATATTTGCCAAGTTCAAATTCCCAGACTTTAGATTTCATAAAGTAGGGGCCTGGGAGATAGCATGGAGGTAAGGCATTTGCCTTTCATGCAAAAGGTCATCGGTTTGAATCCCGGTGCCCCATATGGTCCCCCGTGCCTACCAGGAGCAATTTCTGAGCATGGAGTCAGGAGTAACCCCTGAGCACTGCCAGGTGTGACCCCCCAAAAAAAGAAGAATAAAAAAAAAGATTTCTAAAAGTACATGAGACATGTCTGAAACCTGATTCTCTAAAAATGAACTTAAGATTTGGATTCATAAAAGCTTGATTTATTCCAGAAGGGCTTTCAAGGAAAGCACTGAGATGCTCATGGGAAGAACACACATGTGAAAGGGAAGAACCCACAGATCTAGTAAAGGTCTTTGCAATACTCCTAAGCATCAATGGCTATGCAAATGAAACAGAGGCAAGCTTCAGGTCAGATGCTGGGCTTTCCACTGCCTCACTGACTTTGTTTGTTTGGGGGTCACATCCAGTGGTGCTCAGGGGTTACTCCTGGCTCTGCACTCAGAACTCACTACTGGCAGATTCAGGGCACTAGATGGTTTGCCAAGGATCGAACCTGAGTCACTCCAGATCATCTGCATGCAAGGCAAACACCTTACCATTGTGCTACCATTCTGGCCCCTGCTTCATTAACTGTGGTGCATTATTATATGTCCTGCTCCATTCTTATTATTAGCGGAAGGAGCAGGAAGACCAGAAGTGGGTTACTGGAACACTGCAGGGGGGAGAGGCAGGGTTTCATCCTTCACGGGAAATGCTCCCAAAGAATTTTTCAGTGGCATAAAAAGAGAAAAGAAGTGAAGTGAAGAGAGGAGAGGAGAGGAGAGGAGAGGAGAGGAGAGGAGAG
>PVKC010034353.1:0-13684 GCA_004027635.1 Crocidura indochinensis
TTCCTTCCTTCCTTCCTTCCTTCCTTCCTTCCTTCCTTCCTTCCTTCCTTCCTTCCTTCCTTCCTTCCTTCCTTCCTTCTCTTCTCTTCTCCCATCACCTAACTCTCTAATCATATATCTAATCTCTCCAATCCCACCTATTAGTGATCGTCAGTCCTATAATTTACTAATCAGACTTCAGTGAACCAACAGTTTAATCCCATTCCATGAACTTTATCTGGTCGACTCCTCTGATAGATAAAAACATATCCCTTCTTCTAAGTTTTCTCTGCCATGTACTTCTCATGGTAGGTCTCATCTTAAATAGCACTTCCAAATATATATTGTATAAAAATGGGAGTCTTCTTCGATAAATTTTAAGTATCATACAATTTGTCCATTATTTCTCAGAATAACAAAAAGGTTTTTAAAACAAGATTCATACCTATACTCAAGGAATTTGACTCCTAAAATTCCACTTGCCAAACTATAATAAGACACTAGAGAAATTGTTTCTGGGTACTGTAAGTCTCCTTCTTGAGGGCCAGAGCAATAGCACAGTGGTAGGGCATATGCATTGCAATACAAATGTAAATTTGATCCTGCTCAATAGCAGTATTGATCCACAGCATACCATATCATCCCCCAAGCCTGACAGGATTGATTTCTGAGTACAGAGTCAGCTGTAACTCCTGAGCACTGCCAGATGTCACTGCCCTAAGAGTTACTATAATTTCTCTTCTTTATAAAATAAAGTTCATTATATTATCTTTTAAAAAGGGATAGTTTTAAGATATAGGTGAATTAATAAATACATTAAAGTGAATGCTAATGCTAGAATTGTGACTAGCAACTTTAGTACCCACAAAAGGTGAACTATCATTATTCAAATACATTATATTTATCTTTGCAAGTTCTTGATTATAATTTGTATTTATCTTAAACATACATTTAAGGTAAGCATTGAAGGTAACTGTGGTTATACTTTCAACTGAAAGAGATCTCCCAAGTGTTAGTCAGGTGGCCTGGGGGCCATTCTCAGAGTTCTCAGCCAACTTGCCCATAGTTCATGTGAGGGCAACTGGTGCTCTCAGACCCTGTGATGCCAGGGTCGCTTGGCCACTGTTGCAGCACTTGTGGGACATATTCTAGCTCTTAAAATCCCAATTGTGATATTTCTAATGATGCTTAGTATAGGAATCACTAAATAAAATAATTAAATGGATCTGATGAATAAATACAAGGCTCTGTGAATTTATAATAGAAAAGTTTATTGTAAGTAGGAAATAAGATGGACCATTCATCTTTTGAGAAAATTTTGATGAACATAAACTTATAGAATATAAATAAAAGAACAATCTGATAGCCTATTTCATTTGTTTCAAAAGATGACCATATTTAAAGTAAGCATTAATATTATGTATCTGTACAAATATTTCTCAACTTAAAGCTGTTTGAGTAAAGACCAAAAATCTGAAAATATTTTTGATCGGCTGTTTCATTTCTATTATAATTGTTCATATATTAAAACGAAAAATCTTTTATGGATCTTAAGAAAAATTTGTTTGACATAATATTCATTTGTTAAAAAAAATCATCATCAAAGCCCGGATACAGTTTTTACCAATAGACTTTATTTCAAGAAAGTTTCAAACCAAATTTTCCAATTAATTAATTTTCTAAATTTGGTTCTGAAGTTCTTGTTTTAAGTATGTCACCTTCAAAAGTGTAATTAATGAGGATGTTATCCTGTTGCTTTCTAGAACACTCTAGTCTGCTCAAAAATACTTATAGCAAATGTTCAGCATTAGAGAGAAAGTATTTATTACCTTTACACCTTCATCTAAATTTAAACTTGGTGATAACACTATGAAAGCTCTCATTTCAAGTCCTAATCAGTAGATATTTCCCCTGAATTCTTACTGATATTCAATTGGTTCTTTTATATCATTGGGATAACTCATTTCAGCAAACACTTCTTGGTAATGCCTGTGTTAAGCCTAGTTTCTTTCCTATAGAAGAATAATTACTGCATAATTTAAAAACAGAATCCTTGGAGCATTTATTAAATACTTCTAATACAAATGTACCTGTCACATACTATGGAAAATAGTATTGAAAAATTATCAGTTATCAAACAAGACTGATATTAAAGAAACACTCTACCTTTTGTCATGAAAAACTTAATATAAAATCACAGTATTTTAGGTACACTAGAAAGCATTATTTATAATTTAATTTCATTCATAGTAATTAGAGTAATATATACAATAATCTAATTTGGTAGCCTTATACAGATACCTTTAAATATGTTTACTAGTGAATTTATTACTGCAAATGTCATGGCTCTCAGATAAAAATGAAGAAAATATTTGAATTTAGGATTCAACAGTCAATTTTCCTATTCTATTTTTTCAATAAGTGTCAAAGTTAGGATTCATAACTCAGTGAACCTGAGGTCATGCCATGCCATTGTTGGCATCATTATTCTGTACTTCAAATTTAGGCGACACAGAGATGCTTGTCAATTGGGCCACAGGGAAAATTAGAAAGTTCTTCTGGGCTATCAGGGTTACAGCTATGACACTTAGAATCTGGGAGATACGGGATTTCATACATGACAGGTATACAGTCTATTACCACTACAGCTATAACCTTTGCCCAATCCAATTCAGCATTTGACTTTTTTAATTTTTTGTGTGTTTTCTTTTTGGGGGGTCATAACTGGCAGTACTCAGTGGTTACTTCTGGCTCCATGCTCAGAAATTGCTCCTGGCAGGCATGGGGGACCATATGGGATGTCGGGATTTGAACCGATGACCTTCTGCATGAAAGGCAAATGCCTTACCTCCATGCTATCTCTCCATCCCCCCCTTTTTTGATTTTTTTAAATTAAGCTACATTTCTTTGCAATCACCATTTTTACTGACAAAATTGGTAAAATCTGAAGACCAGAATACCATTTAGAGACTGCCCTTTAAATTATTACTCTGAAAAAGGAATAACATTCAGAAATCCAGTTCTATTAACTAATCTTATATCATCAGGTGTTCCTCCAAATGTTGTAACATCTCTGATCACTGAATTTTAAGGAATTCACTGTGGTTTCAGAAGTTTCATCCTTCTTATAGAATATAAAAAATTCGAGAAAAATACAATGTAAAAAATGGCAAAGAAAAAAGAAAAGAAGAAAGGAAGAAAAGAAAGAGGAAATGAACGAAAAGAAAGGAAAAAGAAAGAAAGAAGAAAGAAAAAAGAAAGAAAGAAAAAGAAAGAAAGAAAGAGAGAGAAAGAAAGAAAGAAAGAAAGGAAGAAAGAAAGAAAGAAAGAAAGAAAGAAAGAAAGAAAGAAAGAAAGAAAGAAAGAAAGAAAGAAAGAAAGAAAGAAAGAAAGAAAGAAAGAAAGAAAGAAAGAAAGAAAGAAAAAGAAAGAAGAGAGGACAAGGAGTCTGAAGATAGATTGTAACCTACAGAGATGCCAAACTGCTGCTACTGAGAATGTCAAATCTTTACTGGGTGAATCAAATGCTGTTCCAAATTATAATGAAACACCATAGTATATTAAGATTAGTTTCCCCAAATTTCCTTAATACATATACTATAATTCTTTTAATATATTTACTGTAGTCTAGATATATAAAGAATTTTGAAAGAAAACTTTGTTATGAGTATGTAAAATTTATGGACTAAAGAAAATCATCTCTTTATAGTGAGTGTATGCATGACTAAATCATTTATGAATTAACTCATTTCAACTCAATAAACTTCATTATAGATTTAGTTAGTAAATTAACCTAATTTACTAATATAGATTGTAAAGATATTTTATTTTATATTTAAAAAATATGAGGCAGCAGGAATCCATAGAGGCTGAATGACTTGTTAGAGTAAAATGAACTGGGTGCTAAATATGGGTTTTCTAGATATGATAGTGTTCATTTATTTCAACCTCTAAAAACAATATTGGGAATACTCAAGAATAATGGTTAGGATTTTATCTGTGTCGTGACTGATATTCAAGCCTGAATGCTGTCCAGCAAAGGAGAGATGAAATTCTTTATAAGAAAAAACCTTATTAACCAATGACAATCTCTCTTGAAGATACTGCTTAGTAATTTGAATACCAAGACATAATCATAGGTATTTCCATGTCTAGCTTGGAGATTAAGACTCTCATGGAATCAAACCACACTGGTCTTTTCAGAGTCTCTTTCATATTCATTGAACTATATCTTTAAATAGTTCATATCTGATCTATATACTATATAGTTCATATCTTATATACATATCAGTGACCTTTTCAACTCTGTATTTTTTTTAATTCTTGCAAAGTAACTTACTAATAAGAGATTCAAAACAAAACTAAGGAATTTCCTTTTATAGCCTATAATTTAGAAATTTTATAAAATACTGAATACTGAATGTTGCTTAGGGAGATTGAGGAGGTGTTAATTTTCTTTTCTGAAATTTTTCTATATATAATGATTCACTGTATCTGTCATTTTAATAGAAAATTTTCTCCTATGTTCTGGAGTTTTGAATTCAATATTTGATTTCCTCATGACATGGTAAATGAAATTTTAAGGAGATTTTGCTCATTCTAATCATATTGACTTTCTCTTCAATTTCAAGGATTTATGAGCCCATCGTAATAATTTATATTGATAAATTTTCAGATTATTTTGAATGGTAAAATGATGATATTTTACTCATACAAAGATATAACTAGAAATAATTATGCATGAAATTTTATTATATCAAGATTTTTTCTCGAACTTATTAGGAACATTATATTATATTGTAAAATAAGGATTAAAAACGAAATTCAAAATTAAATAAAACAAAGTGAATTTGTTTAAAACAGAAGATAAGAGGGGCCTTAGCGGTGGTAGTAAGTCTTTTGCCTTGCCCGCATTAGCCTAGGATGGTTTGATCTGTCAGGGTCCCATATTGTCCCTCAATCCAGGAGCAATTTCTGAGTGCACAGCCAAGAACAACCCATGAGTGTCACTGGGTGTGGCCCAGAAATCAAAAACCAAAAAAAAAAAAATGAAGAAAGCAGTATTGCTAACTTCAAATTTGCAGTTGATTAATAAAATTATAAAATCATCATTTTGAATATTTCTCATTGCACATTGTTTAAAAAAGTTTAACAAGAAGTAATTCCCAATTTTTGTTTCAATAAACAAATACCTTTCTTGAATTGGAAAGGCCTTTTATATTGCTTTTATTTAATTCAAAAATACAGTCAGCACTGATTTCAAAGTTTACAAATACCTGTTATGTTAATTTTAAAACAGTTTTTCTAAAATATATCTTTGGTTTTCAAGTTTCTTTCTAGCAATTTTATTTACATTTTCTTTACCTTGTACTCCAAACATTGACTAATGTATCACTGACACTTCAGTTTATGTCAGTGTGCTATCTGAGAATTGAAAGGAATATTGGAAGTATTATTGAAGGAAGTATTATTATTGGAAGGAATATTGAAAGTATAGCTTCTTTCCAGTCTACATGCAACCACACTAATAAACAAATGAACCTGCCTAAAATTTTATCAGACACTAGGCAGGTCTTGATGAATTGCATATTGAACACAAATAGATCAATTATTTGTGATGACTATAGTTTCTCCAAGTGTCCTGTCTCTTAAAAATGTCCTTATGGAGATAGCATGGAGGTAAGGCGTTTGCCTTTCATGCAAAAGGTCATCGGTTGGAATCCCGGTGCCCCATATGGTCCCCCGTGCCTGCCAGGAGCAATTTCTGAGCATGGAGCCAGGAGTAACCCCTGAGCACTGCCGGGTGTGACCCAAAAACAAACAAACAAACAAAAAAATGTCCTTACGGAAGCCGGAGCGATGTTAAAGTGGTAGGGTGTTTGCCTTGCGTACGGCTTGGTCAGCCGTTGTGGGATTAAACTGCAACTTTCCAGAGGTCTCCAAGCCAGGAGCGATTTTTGAGCGCATAATCAGGAGTAACTCTTGAGAGTCACCAGGTGAGGCCCAGAAACCAACCCCCCACAAAAAAAAAAAAGTCCTTATACTGTTTTTTTTTTATTTTGGGGAGATTTGGGGTGATAGGGATAGTTTGAGTCAAATCTGGCTGTGTTCAGGGATACTCCTGATTCTGTGGCCAGAGATTACTCCTGGCAGGGCTCTTAGTTATACGTTCCATGATCTTACCCTGTTCACCAGCATTCAAGGCAAAAAAAAAATCCTTACTGGCTGTACTAACTCTTTTATCAACCCTTCCACACTTTTTTCTTATCTTTTATTTTTTTATATTAATAATTTTTATTTTGACCAAAGTGTTTTACAAATCATTGACAGTAGTATTTCAGGTACATAGTGACATTGAATCAGGGGCACTCCCACCACCAATGTAGTCTTCCCTCAAACCCTGTTCCCAGCCTTCCACTTTTTTTTTAATGGAAATATTAGTATCATGTTGGCATCAAGACTTTAAAGCAAATACATTTACTACAAGCAATACAATGTTGCCCCATCTTGGGCCTTGAGAAATGATATACTGGGCAAATCATTTGACTTGTATGTGCTTGACATGGGTTCAATCAACAGCACCACATGTCCTTGATCCCTACTAAGATTGATTCCTGAGTGCAGAGCAGGAGTAAACCCTGAGATCATCCTGTAAAAAAACAAATAAATAAGCAGCAAAAGAAACACAGAGAGAGATAAAAAAATAACATTTAAAAGACCTCATTGAACAAATGCCCCAATTATTATGCTCTTATCACTTTGTCTACATATTATTGAACTCATAATCACAAAATACAACTTAATATGTTTTAGTCCCAGTGTCTACCATATAATTCTTTCTTAATAATTGTTTGATAATGAAATGATCTACTTATAATGACTTCATTAGTCTATTATAGGATACAATCAATATTTATCAAGGATTTTCTGTTATTTTATCATTCACCATCTGTTATATAGCAACACTTCCAACTCCCCAATGCTTTTTTTTTTTTTTTTTTTTGGTTTTTGGGTCACACCCGGCAGTGCTCAGGGGTTACTCCTGGCTCCATGCTCAGAAATCACTCCTGGCAGGCACGGGGGACCATATGGGGCATCGGGATTCGAACCGATGACCTTTTGCATGAAAGGCAAATGCCTTATCTCCATGCTATCTCCCGGGTCCCCTCAATGCTTTTTGAAGAGAGAACTTGGGAGAATCCAAGTGCCTATCAGCTAGTATATAATTAAATAGTAATTTATTTTTATTAATTATTATTAATGATTTAACAATATTAATATATTTACTTTTTCCTTTGCGCAGCTGCATCTCACATAAGATCAACTAACATATCAAGTATACTTATACTTTTAAAAATATGTATGTTAAACATTTACTTGGCTAGGTTCAATTATTGTTCATTTTCTATTTAAGAAAGCATTTGTAAACTTTGCAATATTTTATTACATATTTAAGTAGACCAAATGAAACTATGTTCAGTTTACAGTAGTTTGTAAAATATCTTTCATTTCTGCTAATTGGTTTTAATGTTGCTCTTGCTTTCAAGTATCCTGCTTTAGGTTTTCCAATCCTCTAGTCTGAGTGAAAGTCTCTCCTAAAACAATTCACTACAATATGTGATAGAGCATGGATTCTCTCAGGTGCATTTTTTAATCTTTTTATTTTTTCAAAAAAAAAAAAAAAACAGGGGAGCAGCTGTTGTGATACAGAAATGTACATTAATTTCTACAAATGTGAGCCTGATTTATAGTTCTTAAATTTTTATTAAAATAATAGACTCTAGGGGCTGGAGCATTGGCAGGAGTCATAAGGTAGCTAGTTGCCTTGTACGCGATAGCCTAGGACAGACAGGAAGGCATTCGATCCTGCGTCATCCTGTATAGTTCCCCAACCCAGGAGCGATTTCTGAGCATCACTGGTGTGGCAAAGAAAAAACCCAAACAAACAAAAATAAATAAATAAATAAATAAATAAATAAATGATGGCCTCTGAAAAATATATGGTTGTCATTAAGTAAATATCTGCTTTTACATAGATTATACTGCCTACAGTAACCAATGAAGAAAATGTGTGATTTACACTTTACATTTGGAAACTTATTAATCTCATTGCTATGTTTCTTATTTTTAAATCATATTTTATAATAGATGTAAAGTTTGATCTTCAAATACATCATTAATATTATCTCAGCTTGGACCAGAGAAATAAAAAAGGTATTAAGACATTTGCATTTTATCCAGCCATGCCTGGTACAACCTCTGAAGCTACGTACTATTCCATGAGCACTGTAAGGAGTGACCCCTGAAAAAAGAGCAAGGAATAAACGCTGAATACCACCAGGTAGGTGTAAACACCAAACTGATTCTATTTTTAACAATTTTAGTAATTTTATCTTTGAGGTACCCCACAGAACTCCTTAGATTGTACTTTGGATTTGCCCTTCACTTATATTTTAGTTCAAAATAACAAAGAGATCAAATATGTATTTCACAATAGTTTAACTCATATATATCTTAAATATTATGTGAATATTTGCAGATATATGTTTATATATATGTTAAGGAAATAATATATGTATGTGTACTTACATAAATATACCAACACTGATTATTATCAGTCACTTGTACAATTGTCTACAAATTACATACATAAAGGCATATCTGCCATCTAGAAAACTTGAACATTTTTAATTTATTACTCAACTTAATTTTATACATCTTTTATCTGTGGTGGGGTATAATCAATAAAATTCTCTAGCAGAATAAGTTGAACAGTTACAAAGCAACTTAATTTCTTTTCTTATGCCACTTTGTTGCATTGTGTGTAAAATAAATTGGAAAAAATTAATCAGGTTCTTATATCTTGTAATTGGAAACCACAAGTAAAGATCCCCAAGCCTTATATCTTTTTGATATAATTGATGAAGACATTCTAAGTACAATGCAAGTTCTTTTCTAAGCATAATATAATGCAAATGCTTGACCAGATGATTTTGTAGGGCAATATCCATTTTTCAAAATTAAACAACTGACATTTTAAATACCCAAAGGCTTGGTATTGTACATATTATTGATTAAACTGACATTTTAAAATTACTATAGTGCAAAAGAGCTCATTAAGATAGAAAACTGAAAAAATTTTCTTGGCTTTTAATCGCCTAAAATTGGCCAGAATACTAGTAGTACAAATGTTTAGCTAAAGCACCAGGTGGAAAATTTATATCAATATTGAAAGCTTCTCAAGTAAGATTTTATTTTATAGAGTACAATCTTGGGAATGTTTTAAACTTTATAGATATAAAAACAAATGAAATACCTAACATTACTCTTGGACTGTGCTCTTGCCTATACTTATTTGTAAACTTCTGGACTTAACCCTATGCCTTTTTGCTTCCTAGAGATATTAACAAGCCTCAATATGCAGCTTCACACTTATTGAGCATTACTACCTGATAAATTAAGCTTGCTGAAGTATTCAGTTTAGCCAGTTTGCTTACAGGTTAAATGATAACAGAACAGTTTTCACTAGTCCTTACCAACAATAATATAAACATGGAAACATACCTTGTCTTTTGGGGATAAGAATTTAAAATGGTGAAATTCATATCAGGTTGAATATAGGAAAACATTTTTAAGCTATCAACAAAGTCTACAACCATTTTTCCCCTTTGGTAAAATACTTAAACTTAACAAGAATGGGTCACGATACTGCTCTTCATAGCAATTATAATGTGTCCATAACAGGGAAGAAAAAGTAATAGAATTGGGAAAAATTATATCTTGACAATGATGAAAAATAAAATTTGTGGTTCAACTAAATGTATAGATGTATGAGACCTTGTTGTCAGTCCACAACATAGATGCCTTTTAACGTATCATATCAAAGTGAGCCTCACAGCATAATTAGATATATTTCTTAAAAAAAAAAAGTTCTAGTCTACAGACTTTCTGTGGAAGGAGGGAAATTTTGTAGATTAGGAATGCCTAATCTACAGTGTGTCATCTTACATTTATTGCTGGCAGAGCTTTTATTTATTTAAAGGACAAATATGAATGACATGATACATGATTGATATTTTGACAAGTATTGCTGTATTTTAATAGCAAGAGAGCTAGCTCATGGCTCAGTTTAGATCCAAAATCTAACTGAGATATGAGATCAGTCCCAGCACTGCATGGCCTCTCCCTAGAAACTCTGGTGCAATAGTTAAAATATAGATTAGGGTGGAAAGAAAATAGAAAAGAAGAAAGGAAAAAGAAGAGGAGAGGAAAAAAATAAAGAAAAAATAAGAAAAAGGAAAAAAATGGGCCTGCACCTCAGAGTGGGAAGGTTTTCCAATTTTAGACATTTCATCATTGACAAGAGTGAACTTTTATTTATGTTTTGTTTTTGGGCCCCACTCAGTGACGCTCAGGGGATACTCCTGACTATGCTCTCAGAAATTACTCCTGGCCTGGGAGACCATTTAGGATGCCTGGGATCAAAACAAGGTCTGTGCTGGATCTGCCACAGCTAGACAAATGACCTAGAGGGGTAAATTTTACTAAGTGACTAAGTGAAGCTTTCAGGGTTAGATTGTGGCTGGAGCATTTTAGGCTAAGCATAATTTTCATGTCAAAAGTACTAAGCAGTATGATAGTGGGCATTTTAAGAGGTGTCTACCAATGTAGTGTCATCCACAGTCTTTTGTGTATAGAGGTTTCTTTCCAAAAAAGAAACTGGCAGCATTGGCTGTATCATATCGTATTAACATAGTTTGAAATGAAGAAGGAGATAAAAGAGGATGGAAGAAGAAAAAAAGAAGAAAAGAAAAAAAGGGAAAGGGGTAATAGTAATTTGCAAAATTACTTGGTGAGTTGGATACATATCAATAGTTTGTGGTGTGCAGTTGTCTGTTTCGGTGGTCTCAATGGTCATATGTTTTAGGTACTAATAGAAGACTTACTAAAAAGGAAATGGTTAAGGTTGAGTCAAATTGCAAAATTAGGGTGTCCACCCTATATCACCATAAACCTCTGTTGACAAAGAAGTTGAAGAGTTATTTTTATACCTAAAAAGTTTATGGCATTAGCACATATTGATAGTAAGCACTGGAGTGGGGTTCCTTGCTTCCAATCTCATTCTGCCCCTAGATATGTGAATAAATAAATACATTAGAATCCTATTATAGGCCTTTGTATTAAGAGGCTGATTGATCTCATGTTCCTTCTAACAGCTATTTCCTTTGTTACTAGTTTCTTTATGGTGTAAAAGATCTTAGAGGTTTGTGTTTCCCTTTGTTTACTTGATTTGATTGCTTCTCCTAGCTATATCCTGACACCTACATTGTTCGAAAATTCTATCAGACCATTGTGTTTATTCATGGAGTAGTATATGCATATATGGTGTAGATTATAAATATCTCAGATAAGTGCTATCATTCTGTACTTATCCTTCATCTTCTGGCTTAAGAAGAAAATGAATTTTAAACCTTGCAAAAAAGTTTACATTGAACAAGCTCTTGGAATTTTTCCTTTTTTCTTTTCCTCTGTTGTTGAAATGACCAGGGGTTGCATAGACATTTGTGCTCACTGCAGGCTTCATATTGGGTCTTGTTCCAGTGCTTGTTCATGCGGCCTCAGTGCTCACAGGGGTCACATTCTTTAGTTGCATTGCTCAGCAGGGGTCAACACTGGTTGCTGGCTTCAATGCTCGAGAAAACAATCTTTGTGTTTGTTTGTTTTTTTAAGTTGCAGTGCTCTTTGAGAGTTAGGGTTTGTTTAGTTGTGATGCTCACACAGCTGGCAGCAGTATGTCTGGAAATATCTTCCAGCACCCTTGGTCACAGGGAACAGAGGTGCCAGGTACAAATGACAGAGCTGTCATTATTTTATTGAGTACATGCATCTCCAAGAATTCAACTATGTCTCGTGTTTGCAGAGAAAGCTTCTTACCCTGTGAACCATCTACCTGCTGCAAGATTTAAACATTTCAAACTAAATGCTCAAGCACCCTTTGTAAACAGTTGTATCCTTGTCCTTATACATACATATATGATAAAATGAACCCTTCACATACATATTGCCTGCAGGGTACGCAAAAACACTATGAGGCAGAAATACCTTTCTGCCGGCAAAGTCTATAGCAATGACCATTAAACTCCTGTAAGGTCTCATGATCTCAGCTCATTAATCCCCTAGCTAGCATTTGTCATGACAAAAGGAACTACTTAAAAGGAAAGACTTCTCAGTCAAACAAGCACTGAGCCAAGAACAAACCCAGAAGTTATCAAAACAAAGCTTCACAAGTTTGGAATAAATTAGCTTGCCTGGGCACAAACTGAATAATATGTCTGAGTTTCAGTACCTAAACATCATCTATTTGCCTCAGGCTTTTTCTAGACCTGAAATCTCACTCTGTCAACTTTATCTGTAACCACACTCCTTTAAATGGAGACGTGCCACTGTTTCAGGTGACACAGTTTCTCTAAGGAAAATTGCCTGAGGAAGGATGCAGGTGTATCTGGATTGAAAAGTCCAAAAGATCTGTTACTCATTTTAAAATAAACTCATTTAAACAGTGAGAACTAATTACCACATTAATTTGTTGTCAACACAACTAAATACTGACAGGCAGTTATAATAACACAGTGTAAACTATTAAGCAAGCAGAATAAGGAGAAATTCTATGGTGAGTCACCTTCATGATGATGCATAGGTACTCATTATGTTTTACTTTAGTTTCTCTTTTATCATTTCATTAGTGTTATTCTATAGATATTTGTTTTGATATAGCATCAAAATTATTTATCTACCTTACTCTAACCTATTAGTTCATTTTGGCATATCCAGGAGTGGGATGGACAGACTCCAGGCCCTGACTCTCCACCATGATTCTCACAGAATCAAGGTTTTATAATATCCCACTCAATGGGTGAAACTGTGACTTGAAGGCTATAAAAATTAATGGACATATGTAATTTTTCCATGACTATATTTACTGTTTGATAGTGACTTTCTCTAGTTTGTTTAAGTTTATGATGTTTTGATAAAGAAAGTGGCTTATTGAAGAAAGTTTACATGAGGGGCTCGACAGACAATGCAGTGTATACAGTTTTTGGCTTGCATGAGGTTAACCTGGGCTCAATATTTGGCATCACATATGATCTCAAGAGTGCTGCTACTGTTCCTGAACATAGAGCAAAAATATGTTCTAAACAATAATCTAGTGTGGCCAAATAAAGTTTACATAAGAAGGATATCGTGGGGCTGGGTGATGGCGCTGGAGGGGCAGGGTGGTGGCGCTGGAGATAAGGTGCCTGCGCTAACCTAGGAATGGACCCTGGTTCGATCCCCTGGTTCCCCATATGGTCCCCCATGCCTGCCAGGAGCGACTTCTGAGCGAATAGCCAGGAGTAACCCCTGAGCGTCATCAGGTGTGACCCAAAAACCAAAAAAAAAAAAAGAAGGATATGGGTAGTATTTACAAAATATGAATGGAAGACTTAGGAGCTAAATGCAGTTAATAGTTTAGGATTAATTTGGGCTGCAACTATCAAAAATCTAGAGCTCTCAGTTCTATAATTTCATGACAATTAATTTGCTAAGCAATTGAAAGAACTAGGTCATAGATGTCCTCAACTGAGCTTTTAGATGACAACATAGCCTAGTTTAACTTCTAGTAGAGCCTTGGGTAATTTTGTGTATATAGCTGAGAAAAGCTGAA
>PVKC010034354.1:0-13754 GCA_004027635.1 Crocidura indochinensis
GAATCCCGGTGCCCCATATGGTCCCCCGTGCCTGCCAGGAGCAATTTCTGAGCATGGAGCCAGGAGTAACCCCTGAGCGCTGCCGGGTGTGACCCAAAAACCAAAAAAAAAAAAAAAATGTGGAGCATCCTCTAGTTTCACCTCACAATTAAAGGGCAATGCAGAGAGCCATATCCTGTAAGCAGGTCGTTGTTGTTGTCAAGTCTTCTTAGTGTTAAGGGAAGTCTCTTTTGAGCAGGTTGATGTCAGAGCAGCAGTAGGCCTTCCCTGGTAGAGGATTGCTTCCAGGTGATATTATAAAAAACCTTGGATGTTTCATAGATAGTTTCCCTGATTCAGGGGTGAATAGAAAATGCCCATTCTTTTGAGGCCTGTGCCAGGTCATTATGCCAGTGTTCAGGGTGTAAGGTCCCATTGCAATACAAGATTTGTGTGTTCCAATCTCTATTAGATGAGATCTTATTTGTATGTATAGTATTTTCCCATTGTGTCTATGCAAACAAGGAACAATGCTATGTGGCATTATCAGTGCATATGGGGGCCATAAGAACAAGTCCAACAATACCCATGGCATGGTTCACTCATAAGCATTAAACTGAGGGAATCTTTCACCAAAATTCCTTATTGAGCAGCTCAGATAAAAAGTGGGTAGAATCGTCCCTGTATAAGAGAATATTTAGTAAGAGATATAGCTGTCAAAGAAGATGTGCAGTGATATTTTATCGTAGTTTTGATTTGGACTTCTCAAATACTAGGTAATAATAGACAGTGTTGCAAATTTCTGTGAACTATATTTCTATCTTCTTTGAGAAAGTTTCTGTTCAGTTAATTTGGTCAATTTTCATTTTACTTTGCTTGCTTGCTTATATCTTGTTGAAATGTGTTAGTTCTTTTTGGATAGGAACTTCTTGTCAGATACATAATGTGTAAATATCTTCTTCCAATTGATATTTTTGTGGTAGATTCTTTTGCTGTGTAACATTTTTTTAAATTTGTTATGGTTTTATTTGTTTACTTTTTGCTTTTGTTGCCTTGATATTCAAATTTAGTCTTCAAACATATATCTGATGTTGAGGTCTTTGAAAATATTGCTTCTGTTTTATTCCTCTATTATATGGTTGTTTGGGGTCAATTATCCAAAACCTTACTCCATTTTTTCCTTTTATTTATTTTTATTATTTTTATTATTTTTTAAATTTTTATTGTGGTCGAAGTGAATTGCAATTTTTTCTCAGTATTATTTGAGGCACATAGTGACATTGAGTGAGGGACATTCCTAACCACCAGTGTTGTCCTCCCTCCACCCCTGTTCCTAGCATGCATCCCACATCTCCCTTCTTTACCCCATAATATTAGTGAAACTATTCCACCTATGTACAGCTTGTTGTAGTTTGGGTATAGATTCTGTTGTCATTGACTTTGGATTTGGTATTCATATCTGATCAGTTTTTATTTCCACCAAATGAACATTAAACTGTCTGGTCTTAGTACCATCGGTGAAAGAAAAAAAAAGGGCAAAAGAAAAAGAGACAAATTAGGAGGAGTCCATCTAGGTGTTATAAATATCCATCTAAAAGAGGGAAGGGATAAAAAAGAAAATGGTAGTAAAACAAAACAAAGCAGAAACAAAAGACAATAAGGAAGTATCAAGAAAATTACAAAAAGAATAAAAAAGAATACTTTTGAATGTTACATTTTTCTTTTCCTTATGTTATTTCAATAATTTTTATCATTTCTTTTTAACAATTAAGCAATATAAAATTTAAAACTTGAATGCTTTCCCAGCTTCTTACATCTTTATGATTATTTTTTGTTTATATTTATGTATTTCCCAGATATTATTCCTTTAATTGAATATCTTTTCCCTTCCTTTATTTACCCTTTCTGGTATTCTCATTTCCTGGTATTTACCTTTTAATAAAATCTGATATTTTTTCCTATATTTTCTTCATTTATTTTTCAACATGTTTTTCTTCTTTCATTTGAGTCATTGTCAATTTTATCTTCAACTTATGGTAGTCTTTTACAGCAAGATTGACTCAACTTGATATCTTTTCATTTTAATTGAATTATATTTCATGCCATTTTTATTCTCAGAATTTGTTTGGGAGTTTTAAATGATCTTCAGTGTCTTTAAGGAATTATTCCTTGTGGTCTTTTAGCTGTTTTGGTATCTTGATCTCGCTGCACTACGTTTAGGTAAGATTCTCTAATATCATTATTTTGTTAGTATAACTCTTGTATTTTTGTTATCATTTTAAGATATGTGTCTCTAGATAAGATTTCTCTGTAGAGATTTGTAATTTACTTTGTGAAATTCCATATTATTTTTATTATTGCCTCAGAATGTTGCTATTTACATATCTGATTTAGCTCCTTTATATTTTTGTCCTGTAGGTGGCAATGTGATCTTATTGTTGAAATTCATTTCACTGGTTGTGTGTGATGGGAAGGAAGTGGGGGATAAAATAAAAAATGCCTATTAGCAAACTATAACAATGATCTCTGAAATTAGGCACATGCAAAAATGTTCCATATCAATAATCATCAGGGAAATACAAATCAAAACAATGAAAAATCATCTCTCACCACAGAGGCTGACAAATAACAAAAAGAACAAGAACAACCAGTGCTGGCACGGATGCAGGGAGAAAAGGACTCTCAGTCACAGTTGGTGGGAATGCACTGGTCCAGGCTTTTTGGAAAAATAATATGGGTATTCCTCAAAATACTAGAAATAGATATTTCACATCATCTAGTAATACCACTCCTAGGGATATAACCTAGAAACAACAACAACAAACCCCAAAAAACACCATTAGAAAAGTCCTCTGCATTCCTATGTTCACTATTAGTCCTATTTACAATTTTTAGTATCTGTAAATACCCAATAGATTAGTGTCTAAAGAACCTGTGTTACATCTGCACAATGGATTATAAACAACTGTTAGAAAAATGAAGTAATAAAATTTAATTATACATGAATGGATATGAAGAGTATTATGCTGAGTGAAATGAGTCACTCATTTGGAGTGACTATTTGGAGTGACTACTATTCCTCATAAGGAAAGGGATAGTATAGAAGAGTCTCACTTATTTGTGGGATATAAGAAAAAATGATAGTATAATAACAATATCCAGAGATGATAGAGATCAGGGTCAGGAGGACCAAGTCTATGAAAGGAAGTTTGCCATAAAGTTAAAGGAGTGCAGTTAGGGAAGAGAAGGGTCCACTATGATAATAATAGCTGGAACTGAACTCTGCATAATATCTGGATGCATATAACATGATATACATGGTAACCCTTCATTAACAATAGTGCAAATCACAGTCTCATAAAGGAGAAAAAGGGGAGAGAGAGAGAAAGCGAGAGAGAGAAAGTGAGAGAGAGAGAGAGAGAGAGAGAGAGAGAGAGAGAAAGTAGAGAAAGTATCTGCTCCAGATGCTAAACTGGTGGGGTGGGGTAGGAAGGAAACAGAGGACATTGTGGTGAAAAATATGCACTGGTCAAGGGTGTTCTACATTGTATGAAGGAAATTCAATCATGAACATTTTTTAAACATAGTGCTTAAATAAACATAACTTAATTATTGAGGCTGGAAGGGTGGCACAGTGGTAGGGCACTTGCCTTGCACGCTGCTCACCTAGGATGAACCAGGGTTTGATTACCTGAGGTTCCATGTGGTCTTCCAAGGCAGGAGCGATTTCTGAGCACAGAACCAGGAGTAACTCTTGAATGACAATGTGTGTAACCCTAAAAAATAAACCAAAATAATTTAATTATTAAAAATAATGAATAATAATAAGAAAGATTAATAAGGGAGCAATTATAGAAGAACACAATGTTTCTTTGCCTTTGCAGTCACATGACTCCTGTTAATATCTAAAGTCTGCTTGATAGTTATTTTCTTTCAAATTGAAGTCAAATCTCTATATTATTCCCAGACATAGGTGGTGATTGTGGGACCTCGTTGGTTCAACTGTTACTGCCCCCAAATATTAGTATTCTTTTGTGTCAGTTTTGTTTTGACTTTTGTGATGGGCCACATCTGACCATGCTACACTCAAAAATTAGTCCTGGTTGTGCCAGTGATTTAACTCAGTAGACCACATGCAAGGTTCTACTTACTATTGTACATACTATTGCTCTGCCCAGGGCTCATTTTAATTATTCTCAAGCTTTACTTATAACAGCAGCAAAGTTTGGAAGGCCACTTGTGTTAGGATATATCCCCTATTTGAATACTACCATAGGAAGAGCACATGTTTCAATAGTAATGATATACAGTGCTCACCATGGTGCACTAAAGATCTCTTTATTCTTCATCTCGGCTCTCATTCTATGTTGTAGTGGCCCATCTTTAGATAGGACATGACTATGTTTCTCAGACTATTATCTCAGACTTTAATTGAAACTTTTTGTTTGTTCATATCTGTTATATGTAGTTTTATTTACATGTCTCTTTGCTTGCTCATATCCTGACTTTTCTCTAGCAGCTTCTCCCCCCCCAAAAGAAAAAGATTTCTTAAGAAATCAAGTTTACAATACATTAACAAACTCTTTTTTGAGGGGGACACACCTGGTGAGCTCAGGACTTAAACCCAGCTCTGTGCTCAGAGTAACTCCTGGTAGAGACCAGAGACCATATGGGGTACAGTTGTTGATAGGTTGACAACATAAATGCAAGTCAGAAACCTACCTACTGTATTATTTCTCTGTGCCTGAACAAACTTTATCATCAACTGGCTTCTATAAAAGTTTGAAATCTTAATACAAATGTGCATATACATATATTTTATATATTCCTATTTTGAAATTTAATGTTGGTGTAAACTAAATGTAAGCACAATGTTCTTGGTCCATATAGCACCAGAGAACTCCTATAATATTCAATCCAGTGATTCATTTTTCAAATTCTTTGAAGCAAAAATTTATATGCTTCATGATAAGAAGCTAAGGCAATTCCTGAGTATCTAGTTTAAAGTCAAAGTCTAAAATTCAGTGAGTTCTTAAATTTATGAGTTATAAAATTTTTCTAATGCATTTTATGTCTATGCTATCAACTTCTTATAATAATAACTATGTCTCCTGAACACTTGCTTAAGGGAATTTTAGCAAAAATATACTAAGAGGCTGGGGGTATAGCTTAAAGGGATAAACATAAACAACTGGAGACTAGCTAGTTTTGTTTTGTTGTTTTGGGGCCACACCCGGCTTCTCTCAGGGGTTACTCCTGGTTAACTGCTCAGAAATTGCTTCTGGCAGGCACAGGGGACCATATAGGAAGCTGGAATTTGTACCACTTTTGGTCCAGGATTGGCAGCTTGCAAGGCAAATGCCCTACCGCTGTGCTATCTCTCTGGCCCCTGGAGACTAGGTCTTAATTTCTGGCACTGCATGATCCTTAAGAACTACCAGAACTGACTCTTGAGCACTGATTTTAAATTATTTTAAAATTTATTGGTCTCACTACTGTGTCAGACCAATAAAATAATATAAACTAGCTCAATATCTTTAAAATATGCTTTGCAAAAAATTTAAAAACATGCAACATGACTGCCCTTATTCAGCGAGTATATATCTAATTTTTATAAAATAAAATAATAATCAAGTTTTATTGAACTCAATTTAAAAAATGAAGAAAGGAAAAATAATTAATCCTGGAAAAAAAGCAAGGTAGAGAGAAGATAGGAGGGGATGCATTAAATTTTAACTTTTGAGTTAATTTAAAATTTAGAACTATGATTCAAATAGAATTCCAATACAGGGTACAAAAACAAATCATAGATAAAGTGATTTGAATACATGCATTAAAAACATTTGTGGTTTGCTCTTCTGTTGCTTTGTTCTTCCCTTTTTCATAATTCACTAATGATAAAATCAAGCTAGGTAGAGAAGCCACAACACTATGGGGGTCACTAAAGTCCCGATTACTAAACCCAGCACAGATTGGGGTTGTGGGAAGGTTAAGTAGTAAAATGGGAGAAAATTAACTTGTCAGGATAAGGCTAGGAGGCTGGCTGGCACAGGTTATTAGGTCCCTGTGTGTCGATGCAGCACAACTGACGCTCAGGTGTACCAGACAGGGAGAAGGTCACCCCCCTAAGGCTGGATGACAATCAGTTGATTTAGTCACTGGCCCAGGGTCAACCTAGTTTTACTAAGTAATATCTCAAACTAGGAGTTCCTGCCATGGTGTATAGGAAGATAAATTTCAATCATCTGCAACCAGGAGTTTTTTTTTTACCTTTTCTGTGAAGTGCAGGAAAACTTGGATATGTGTTCAATTAGATAATTTTAAATAAGACACAATAGAATACTTCCTACTGAGTAGATATGGAAGAGAAATTATTTGTATATTTTTTTACTGGTTATTAATTTCCTTCCTCTAAGGTTCTAAATTATTTTCATGTTTTATATTTCTGGTACCTAATGAAGGACAATACAGGTTTTTTAATGTTGACAATCTATCTATCAAAAATGCTAGAGTTTGATTACTAATCTATTTGGAAAAAGAGCTGAAAATGAAAATGGAGAGACAAATAATGTTCTCTCACCTGTGGAAAGAATTTAGCTCTATCTAAAAACAAATAAACAAAATATGAATGCAAGCTTTCTTTTATGAAAGAGAGGTATCCTTAAAATATAATAATAAATATGATAAATCATCAGATTAGTTATTATAGATTAATCTGAAATATAAAAAAACTAGAAATTACCACATGTTCTTAGTAGATTTAAGTTGAATAAACCATGATACTGCCCAGTTTTTTCCAAAAAGGGAGATATTTTGGCGAATTCTGGAAGTATCACAGGGGTGGTAGTGGCCTGAGGTACAACTTGAGGGAACTTATTTTTTATTTATTTTATTTATTTTCAGAAGCCATATATTCAAGGGGTGTTGAGTAAAATTTTTAATGAAATTAGATTAGCAGGGGCCAGATAAATAGTATAGCAGTTGAGAGACTATCTTGCATTTTGCTACCATGTGGAGGAAGAAGGACAAATACTGGATAATTTTATTCATTATGAGAAAATAATAAAACAAAACAAAATAAGAGACAATATTAAGCAATGAATAACCTTTGGCCTTAGGTTACAATACTAATCACTAAAGTCTGCATGAGGGTAGGAGAGAGTGACTTGACTGGAGGTGGTAAAAGGAGAGTGGATACTTTGGTGGTAAGGTGCTATAGTCAGTATTATTATTATTTTACTACCATTTATTATAGGGCTTTGGGAAGAAGTATCAAGCCTTTTCTGACACTAATCACAGTTGAACCTAAAAGCTTTATGTATCTTGGATACATAAGAGTCCTTGGATTCTGCCCTAAACAGTTCTTGGTTTAGGCAAAATGGCAAGATCTTTGTAACAGGAGCCAAGATAAATAACAAGACCTTGAGTACTTGTGTATGTGCCCAGACCTTGACCTGGAGATATGTCTGTTGTGTTCCCTGTAGGGAAGCACTTTGGAGAGACCGAGGCAGCAAACTGGCCCTGAGAAAACTGCTGCCAGATATTCTACTATTAGGATATCTTTCTACCCCTCATATGAGTGGATAGGTTGTTGCCATCACTGTAAGAAGAACGGAGAGTTTAACAGAGATCTGCATTTGGATATCTCTTAGATATCCGGTTAGTTAGTTATAGAGGTATAGTTATAGTTACATAGTTTAGTTATAGAGGTCACTGCTTATCAGGGAAAAGGTAACTGTGATGAGAACCCTTGATCCATACCAGTAGAAACAGTGGGTGAGCTCATAGGAAGAAGCACACCTTGAGAGTCTCAGGTTGACTCTGACTTCTGAAAGAGCCAGAGAGTCCCAAGACTTTTCAAGAGCAAAAGTAAAGCTATAAGAAGCAAGCTGGGATAATGTGGTTCCAATAAAGAATGTAAAATACCTCCCCATGGTCTGGTGTCCTATTTTGACTTGTTATGACTCCCAGAAGAATCAGATACTAAGTAATTGGTAATGGGAGGACAGGACCCACAAACTCACCATGTAACCCCAATTGCCCCATGATCATTCTTCATTTACATTATGGGACTCTGTCTCTCTCTGCCCCCAACTGCCCCTTGTTATTTCTTAAATAAATTATTTAAAAGCCTTCTACTTTTGGAAATGCAAATGGAAATGATGGAACCTAAGATTTGTTTCAAAGTAATTTAGGGTAGGGGGCAAAGATGAAACTGGGTTGGTCATGTTAGTTATAGCAGCAGTAAGTGGTCTTTATTATTCTCTTTTTGTATATGTTTGTACTCTTCCCTTCTGCAAAACTTTTCTAGGTCTTTAAATTTAATAAATTTACTTATTTATTTAATTTAATTTATTTGCCTGGAACCAAACACAGGACTGCTGTGTAAAAATTTTAAGAATACATTTGAATTGAAAAATACAGAATTCTAGGGCTGGAGAGATAGCATGGAGGTAGGGCATTTATCTTGCATGCAGAAGGACTGTGGTTTGAATCTCGGCATACCATACAGTCCCCCAAGCCTGCCAGGAGCGATTTCTGAGTGTAGAGCCAGGTGTAACCCCTGAATACTGCCAGGTGTGACCCAAAAACCAAAAAAAAAAAATTTCAGAATTCTAGTCCTTTGAACACATCTCTTTGGCCTCATCTTTCCCACATATGTTGTATTTCCTAGTGTTAATCGGATAGTTGAAGATTATTATGCAAATTTATAATGTAATTTCTTATGTGGAGTAAAATGTAATTTAGGAAATGGAACTCTTACAGCAAATATTCATTTTTCTTTTCTGATTTTTCATCATTACACTAAGTTAATTTATTTTAAAGACTAGGTTTATGGACTAAAGAAATAGTACAGTGGTTAGGGAATTTGCCTTGCACCAGGCCTAACTAGGTTTAATATCAGGCATCCCATGTACTCCCCTGACCACTTCCAGGAGTAATCCCTGAGCACAGAATCATGAGTAAGTCCTGAGGTCAGTCTGCTGTAGTTCTAAAACAAAAGCCAATCCAAACAAAACAAGTTTAGGTTTGGGTCAAAGGGATAACTCAGTGGACTGATGCACAATCTTTTTATGTTGGAGACCAGGGTTCAATGACTGATACCATGAGTTTCCCTGAGCACAAACATAGAAATACCTCAAAGCACAATCCTTGATTACCACTGTTTGTGGCCCAGAAACAAAAACATAACCAAAAAAGCATAAAAATACTCTAAATATAAAGACAAAATCAAATGAACAAGTTAGCAAAACATTGCCTTGGTACTGAATAAATTATCAGAGACAACAACAGAGGAAAACATGTATTGTAGAGGGCACTATATTTCTATTTATTTTCCAGGTCTAAAGAAATAACTTTAAGCAAATTATAAAAGCTTCAGGATGTTTTCATTTATTTTTCCAGGTAGGATATCATGTGATAAAAGGCCCCTGAAATCCAATCTAATTTCATTTCTTTCAAGTCAGTTCTGCTCTTTTTAATTATTCATTTTAAAATGTAAAATATAATAAATAAAAAGAAATCTATCTGGCATAAAATAATATTTACTGACAAGAATGAATATATATTACATATATATATTTACAATATCAACAATTGGGCCTAAAACTAATTTTCTACTTTTAAATATACTCTCCAGTAATTAGATTAGACATGAATAGATCAATTTTTATTTCCTTTTATGAAAAGATAAGTATTAAATGAAAATTCACACTGATATTACATTTCCTTTCATTCAATGTGATAGAAAAGTTCTATTTGTAAAACTTCTAATAAATTTTCACAGGATGATTATAAGTCTGACTTTTCTAATACTACTATCTGAAACATTTGTATGGACCAGTCTTAGCATTGCCTACATTGTAATATTCACACAGCACAATGATACACATAAAATATACATTGAAGAGGATATTTAATCCATACCAATTTCTATGTGAAAGAATTTCCATTAAAGTTGTCTTTCTATTCTTTTGTGCCACTTACCTCTCTGAAGTAAGTGGTTTTGTTCCTTGGCTGTTGTTTTGCAAGAAACATTCTCACCTGTTACTTTGCTTCTCGGTCTGGTTTATCATCCTGGCTTCTGTGCTGGTTCCAAATAGTTTTCATTCCTGTGGAAGAGACCTCAAATCACCAATTCTGTGCAGAATAAATTAGTCTGTCTTCTCTTTTAGAGATAGAGAGCCCATTTGTCCATAAATTTAAAAATAGTTTATAGTGATTTAACATCTTGATTTTGTTTAATATTCAATATCCATACAGTGAAGTAGATTTTTTTATTTTAATCAAAGTGGATTACAAATCTTTCACAGTAATATTTTAGGTACATAGTGATATGGAATCAGGGGCGTTCCCACCACCAATGTTGTCCTCCCTCCCAACCTGTTCCCAGAATGCATCCCATATTCCCTTTTAACCCCCAACAGTGAAGTAGATTTTAATTTTACTTGTGAGAAACTAAGTATCAGATTAGATCAGATAACATTATTAGAAAAAAGTATTAGAAAATACTAATCCTTCTGGACATATTCAAAAGAGTCAAGTCTATCATACCCTGAAGTCAATTTCTGGGAGAAAACTGAGATAAATCAAGATGTGACTGATAAAGGATAAAATCAATTTTATAGTAAGAGATAAATTGGAACATATGGATTTGCTAATATCAAATCTCAGATTAGTCAGTCAAATGTCACTGCTCAGGGACAGACACTCTCCGCATTCAACAAATTTTTCTTCTCCACCCTCCAGTAATAATTCAGTCTATTAACTAATCTTAGAATGAAAAAAATAATAAACCTTGTCTTTTGAAAGTATCTCCCTCTAAAAGAATTGTCTACAAACAATCTAGATTTAGTCTATCTCAATAGCTCGTTCAGGCTCACTTTGCTTTCAATGAGGAGGAGTGAGCGAATGATCTGAGAGAAGCAACATAGGTGAACACCCACAGGTCATAGTAAAACTCTACACCCACAAGGAATGGATCCTCAGAAGTGAGGGCTAAACAATTAGCCCTAAATTCCCCAGTTTAATTTTTCTCTGAATTCATTTTATTCCAAATTAATATCATATCTTGCTCTTTCAGGATGTACAAAATAAGTCACCAGAACAATGTTGCTTTTGTGTGTTTGTTCTCTAATTTCTATCGCCTACTTTTTGTATTGTTTTAGGAGGCTTGGGTTACTTTAAAATTGATCACTGGGGAAAAGTCCTACTGGTGAGGCATCACAGTGGTTTTCTTCACCTTTCCTACTGGGGAGCAAGCTGAGTGTGGTTTCAGTGGGAGAATTTCAGATATGTGTGTGTCAAAGAGACAGACAGATAGACAGAGAGAGAGAGAGAGAGAGAGAGAGAGAGAGAGTTTACCATTGGAATGATCTTATGTAGCTATATACTTTTATCAAATAAATAAACTAAAACTATTATTAATCCAGAGTCTAAACTTCTCTGTTCTGTTTCCATTTCTAAACAATATCTATCTATATTTTCCAACAGCTTGCCAGTATCTTTTCAATGAGAGTTTATTACAAAAATAAATAGAAGGCATAAAAATAAGTAAGGATACGCCAATACAGAAATACCTCAAACCTGAATATTAAGACCCCCACTCTTATAAAAGTCCCAGAGCAAGACTGAAGTTCAAAGATTAAATTCCCTTTCAAGTTAAAGTCAAAATATATTAAAGTCCAAATTAATTAAAGTCTAACATTAAATTATTTCCCCCTGTAGAACTGAACGTTTGAAGTTAAAACTTTGTAAGTTGCAATTAAGACATAAACTATATCCAGAATTTATTATTCAGCTTGATCTAAGCAGAAGGATTCTGAATACCAAGGGAGAATTGGATTTTTTGAGCAAATATTCATATGAACAGGTATAGTTTTTTTAATTAGACCAGGAGCTTTTTAATGCTAGATGTCTGATAAACTTCAATCTAAACAATCCAAAGTATTCATAATAAGAAATAAGAGATTTTATAGCACTGACTGTATACCCACAACATTTAGAAATCAAGCTTATTCTCTTGTCCCTAGATGTATGGTCTCATGCAGAATTATATTACTAGAAGTGAGTATTAAGCAAAGATCATGGCAGAAATCCTATTTGCTCACAGATGAGTGGAAAGATGTAGATCAGTTGTTTGCCATTCTACTATCGTGAATTTAAATTACATTAAAATTTTCCATCAAGAGACCATTTATAAAAACCTACAAAATGTGCCTTATTTCTCAGACATTAACATAAGAATAAGCATCGACCTTGAACAAAGTTAAAAAATTTACATTTTTTATAAATCAAACTTCTGGGCATGACTAAAGTGTCTTTCTGTCCATTTAATACACTAAACCCTTTTCATTTCTGTTGCTAGTACTCAGTTTAAATTCTATGTAGTACCACAACAATTTTCTTCTTGTGAGCATATGTTAGTTATTGGGCCACTATTATGGATGGCTCTTTTATCTTCTTATTTAAAGTCATATTTGGTGCCTCTGACTCATTTCCCTGCGAAAATTTCTCATTTTAATTCCAATTAACTAGTCTAGACTTAAAATGAGTTTGTGAAAAAGCCACATAAATCCAAAGCTAATCTCAACATATTTCCTCTTTTGGGCTCTGCAGACAACTTAAAATCTCCAAAAAAGATAATTTTTAATCCTAATCAGCTCTTCACTAAGCTTTTATGGCAGAAACTCACTGATACTCTCTTTAATGCTATAGGAAGTCAGTTTACTCTAAAGTAACTATACTATAAAGTAACAACTATTGTTTTACTGTAGAGTAACAAATATTCATTCCCTCCAGAAATACCTGCAAGACTTCTAAGACTTGTTAGAGTTGAATATTGTAACAATCACAACTATTTTGGGTATTTTGTGGTGGGTTGGGGCCACCTGCCATTGACCTCTCAGAGGACCTCTGTTATTAGGCTTCCATCAGATGAAATAATTCCTCCAAAGCCTCTCTACAAGAATGTTTGGTTTTACCTTTTATCATTTTGTCCTATTTTTTGACTTTCTGACCCTTGTCAAGAATCTTTAGCAGTGAGGTATTCCTTTAGCTTTAAAGAATATATCTTTAGGTATCTTTTCTATAATTGGTTTTAAGAAAAGTTTAAAAATAAAACCAAGGGATGAAGATGAAGTAAAAAAAATCAGTTTTATTTTTTTTTCTCATTAAACTTTGTTTTAATGGGTCTCAAAATTCTGTGACAGATTTTTGGTCAAGTTGTTTCCATTAAAAAGTATTGATTTTAAAAACTAATAACTTAAAACTGCCACACACACACAAAAAAACAAATGGTCCACAAAACATTTTCCTTTCCTTCTGAAGGTTTTACGGTGCATTGTTATCATTAACCAGTCCTTTACTATTAAACTTAAATGGCCAATTGAGTCAAACAGTTCTGAGACTGTTCTTCCACCACTGATTAAGACTGGGGTGGCAGGTACTGGGGATAATATTCATTTAGCCTTCTGAGCCTTCTGGGCTGACTTTGTAACCTTGCCAGCTCCAGCTGCCTTCTTGTCCACTGCTTTGATGACACCCACAGCAACAGTCTGTCTCATGTCACGAACAGCAAAACGACCCAGGGGAGGGTAGTCAGAGAAGCTCTCCACACACATGGGCTTGCCAGGCACCATATCAACAATGGCAGCATCACCAGACTTCAGGAATTTAGGGCCATCTTCCAGCTTTTTCCCAGAACGACGATCAATCTTCTCCTTCAGCTCAGCAAACTTGCAAGCAATGTGGGCTGTGTGACAATCCAGCACAGG
>PVKC010034355.1:0-13740 GCA_004027635.1 Crocidura indochinensis
TTTTTTTTTTTTAATTGCTTTATTTAACACCATGGTTACAAGAATGTTCATAATACAGTTAGGTTTTCTTTCCCCATAGATACAAGGTGTTCATGATTTAGTTTCAGTCATGCAATGTACAACACCCTTCACCAGTGTACATTTCCGGGCCCCAGTGTCCCCAATTTGCCCCCCACCCCCACCCGTTGCCTGGCTCTGGGACAGACATTTTTCTTTTTTTACTTTTACTTAAGCACTGTAATTTTTACAAAGTTATTCAGGATTGAGTTTCAGTCTTAGAAGTCTTATACCCTCCACCCACGAACATTTCCTGCCACCAATGTCCCCAGTTTTCCTCTGCTCCTACCCCTTGCTTGTTTCTGGGGCAGGCATTTTACTTTTATCTCTCTTTCTCTCTCCTTCTCTCTCCTTTACTCTTTCTCTTTCTCTCGCCTTTTTTTCTTTTAGTTACTGTGGTTTGCACTATTGTTAATGAAGGGATACCTTACATGTCACTTTATCTCCATTCAATATTCAGTTCTTGTCCAGAGTGACCAGTTCCAACTATCATTGTCATAGCAAACTCTTCTCTGCACTATTTGCATTGTGCCACTATTTGTTGCAAGCTTTGTACCATGGACTTGTCCTCCTGGCCCTCATCTCTATTATCTCTGGATATTATTTTGGGGGGGGGTCACACTCAGTACTCATGATTATTCCTGGCTCTATGCTCAGAAATCGCCCCTGGCAGGCACAGGGGACCATATGGGATGCCAGGATTCGAACCACCGCCCTTCCGCATTAAAGGTAAATGCCTTACCTCCATGCTATCTCTCCAGCCCCAAACTCTGGATATTATTACTATACTATCTTGGTTTTGGTTTTGGTCCACACCCAGTGGTGCTCAGGACTACTCCTGATTCTACACTCAGGAATTGATCCTGGCAGGCTTGGGGGACCATATGGGATACCAGGGGTCAATCCTAGGTTGGCCATGTGCAAGGGAAATGTCCTACCAGTTGTGCTCTCTCTCTGACCTTACACTCTTTATACACAAATGCCTATGCCTATGTCTAATCCTCTGATTCATTTTCCTCAGCTAATACTCTTTTATCCATCCATGATTAAGCAAATTTCATGACTTTTTTTTCCTAACAGCTACATAATATTCTGTTATGTAGGTGTACTGTATTTCTTTAGCCACTAATCTATTCTTAAGCACTTGGATTGTGTCCAGATTCTGGCTATTGTGAATAGTTCTGTGATGAACACAGGAATGCAGAGGGCGTTTCTACACTATGTTTTTAAGAGTGGTAGTACTGTGTCATATGGATACTCAATTTCTAGATTTTTTTTCACCAGCAGCGAACAAGTGTTTCTTTCTCATCAGCACCAACACTGGTTATTCTTGTTCTTTATGATGTGTGTGAGATAATACCTCATTGTTGTTTTGATTTGCATCTCCCTCATGATTAATGATGTGGAGCACTTTTTAATGTCTTTTGGCTATTTGCATTTCTTCTTTGATGATATAGTTTCATTTCTTCTCCCTATTTTTAGATAGTTAGTTTTTTTCTTGCTAAGTTCTATGAGTCCCTTATATATTCTAAATATAACCCTTTATCAGATGGTTATTTAATGAATAGTTTTACCCATTCCATGAATAGTCTTTCTATCCTAGTCACTGTTTCCTTTGAGGTGATTAGAAGACACAGTTTAATTAGTCTTTCTTAGTTTATTGTAGTCTCACTTGTTTATCTTTGCTTCTACTTGCTTGACCTGTGGTGTTAAATCTTTGAAGATATCTTTAGACTCAATATCATGGAGTGTTCTGCCTACATTTCCCTCTTTGTGTTTTATGATTTTAGGTTCAATAGTAATGTCTTTGATCCATTTTATTTTGAATTGTGTGCAAGGCATTAAAGAGAGGTCTGGAGCCAGAGAATTGGTGCAGCAGTGGGGCGTTTGCCTTGCATGCGGTTGACCTAGGATGGATCATGGTTCGATCCCCCAGCATCTCATATATCCCCAAGCCAGGTGTGATTTCTGAGGGCATAGCCAGGAGTAAACCCTGTGCATCACTGGGTATTGTCCCCATAAAAACAAACATAAATAAATAAATAAATAAAGGTCTGAGTTCACTTTTTGCATGTAGTTGACCAGCTTATTCCAATACCACTTGTTGAAAGGCTTGCTCCATTTTGTATTTCTTTTCCCTTTATCAAACATTAATTAATTATATACCTGAAGATCACTCTCAGAATATTCAAGCCTATGACATTAATCTGAGGATCTGTCTTTATTCTAAAACTTTACAAAAATTTACAAAACACTGCTCCAGGAAATAAAAGAGGAAACACATATCCTACTCATTATTAAAATGGCAATACTTCTCTTTTCTTTTTTTTTGGGGGGGGGGTCACACCTGGCAGTGCTCAGGGGTTATTCCTGGCTCCATGCTCAGAAATTGCTCCTGGCAGGCACAGGGGACCATATGGGGCACCGGGATTCGAACCAATGACCTTTTGCATGAAAGGCAAATGCCTTACCTCCATGCTATCTCCCGGGCCCCAAAATGGCAATACTTCTCATAGTATTGTATAGATTTAATGTAATGGCTATAAGTTACAATGACATTTTTCAAAGAAGTGAATCAAACACTCTTGAAATTCAAATGGAACAATAAACCTCCATGAATAGGTAAAGCAATGCTTAAGAAGAAGATGGAGGCATCAGTTTCTCCAACTTCAGACTGTACTATAAAGCTATAGTCATTAACAGAGTTTCTGAAGGGCATCACTAACTTCCCCCCAGGAGCCCACAAAACTATTTTCTAGTCTGACCTGAAAGAAAACATAGCTTGCACTTCTCTCAGGAAAGGTTCTAGAAAAACTAGAGATGACACCTAACATCTCACCATTTTCAATGAAGTGATAGCTCTGACATATATTTACTTATATGTATTTACATTAATTTAATTTTTGTTTTTGTGTGTGGGACACACATTTGTGTTCAGTGGGCCATATGTGTTCCAGGATTCAAAGCAGGATGGTTGTCTCAGCCACAAAGCAACACAAAATGCTGCTGGACTATCTTTCTGTCCCCCTTTCTAATTGTTTTTTATAAGTTTCTCCAGCAGGAATCAAGAGACCTGAGAACTCCTCTCTGAAATTCTCTGACAAGTAGGCCAACAGATTAATGTGTGAGTTTGTTGATATGGTGCAGGGTCACACATAATGGTGCTTTTGGGGGGGGCTCAAAGGTTTAACTGAGAATGTTTTAGGGACCACATAGAACTAACTGGGGATGAAACTGATTAAACCATACAAGGCATGAGCTGTAACTCTTGTGCTGTCTCTATGGCTCCCAAATTTATAATCCATTATTTTGGCTAGACTAAGTGTCCCCAATCCCTTGGGGGTATGTTTTACCCTTCTCTTGCTCACACCCTAGCAGTCACATACCCATTCCCCACATACCATATCCTTACTATCCTCTGTTTGATTGGGGTCATGTTGACTGCTGTGATAGAGTTGTGGTTAGATATGAGACAAAATTCCTGACTCCCAATGCCCTGTGCTCTTTCTGCAACTTCACCTCAGATGGCCAGTTCTGAAAGAACTAAGGGGAAGGGCCATTTTCCTGCTGGCACAGATGGTGTTTTCTCACCCCTTAAAATGCATTACACTCCTTCCAGAATTTCCTTGCACCCCTATATTCCACATCTCTTACCCTCTTTCCCCTAAAGAAACCACTCTACTAAACTGATGGCAAGCATTGACCTCCATTCTTTAGAGTTTGATCATCCAATGCATCCATCCCCAAGCACCATGAAAGTTCTACTCTTTATTACGGGTGATGTTGTTTGAGGAAAGACTCTTAAACTATGGGAGAGTATTTTAGAGTAGTCAAATTGTTCTCCAATGTGATGAATATTAGAAGTACCTGGACAGTTCATCAAGTCACAACTGGTTCACTGGGCTCCATTTTGGAATGTAGGTTTCACAACTATGGCAGTCCTATATCCATCTGTATCAATCAATTAGTTAGACATCACTAAGCCTTCTCAGAACTCTTCCTAATGAGCCCAACCATTGGACCTTCAGATCTTTCTCCATTGATCAAAACCATCGAATGTAGAAAACTTCCTTTAGCATCTCTGTTTTATCCATTTACTTCATCCCCAAACTGGGATGTCTTTATTGTTGTTTTTTTCTCACCAGTGCGCCTGAGTCTGCTTGGCCCCTGGAGGTTGTTGAATACAACTTCCCCCACTCTCTGCCTCCCTCCTTGTTCAAGGAGAGAGGGAAAACATTCTTGTAGGAAAACATCACCAGGAATCATCAGAAGTGTTCATGATCTCAGATAATGCTCGACCTTCGTGTTGTGTCTATAATCCTTGCATCTCAAGGACTTTCTGCAAACATGAACTCATTTGTTTGAAAATGCTTGAGTCCATAAGGACTGATGAGATCATGTTTATGAGATGAGCTGTGTTCTCAAGATGAAAGACAGTCTGCTTTTCAAGTAAAAGGTCCTTTATAAAAATCTTAAAATTCCCCCAGGACTTGGCTTTTTTTTGGCTTTGTTGTGATTATTATTTAAACTTAGGCCATAGGCCAGGCCACATTTTCTTGGGAAGTTTGTGGAGGAAGGTGAGGAGCAGTAAGAATATCTGGGATACTCCAGTCTATATGACATTCTCCTTATTTAAGGGAGTTTCTTAGTGTCTGTCACTTCTCTTCCCACATGTGCACAGGGAATGCTGTTGTCTGACTCATATCAAGTCTGCATCAGCATTTGCATAGAGTGGATTCTCAGGGTTCATAATTCTGATGTACTGGGAGCCATCTCAGACTACAAAGCCTACATGTAGTGAGCACAGGATCTAAGAGAGGAAATAAGTGGGGGGGGGGGTGCCAAAAAGCACCTTCTTTGACATGAGAATAAGGAGAGACTGAGTTTTTTAAGTATATTCACAAGCTTCATGCTGAATCCAGCATAGTGCTCAAAGTCCTGCTAGGCACACTCAGACTGCTGACATCCTATTAAGATGACACCTCTATACAGATATGAAGCATTCTTCTGAAACAAAAGAGAAAAAAATTGTGCTCTCTCCCCCTTTATAAAGAAAGAAATCTTCACAACAAAATTTAGAGAACTTACCCTTCCTGGGGACCTACTGACTTCAGTGAGCCCAAATACTACCCGAGTTCCTATATGTATGCATGTCTCCCAGTCCTTTGCCCTATCTCTATATTCCTTAATTCCTAAATTTTCCTGTGAATAACTTTCAATCATTTGGGTCAAATCCAAGGAGCAGAATTTCTGGGGTTTTGATAACTCTATGTTTAATTGCCTTAGAAACTACCCATCTACCTTCCAAAGATGCAGGGTACCAGCAGTAAAAGAGAGTTCTAGCCACTTAGAGTCAGCACAGTATTTGGTGTGGTCAGAATTGAGGATTATGGATGTTCTGAAAGGTCTACAGTCGTATTTCACTGTTGCAATGTGCAAACTCCAATCACAATAATGCTGAGCATCTCCTCACGTGTTATTCGCCAGATTTCTGCTTAGTTGTCCTCTGTGCCTGTTCTTTTGTGAGATGGCTAGTCTGGTCTACTGTACTGTTCATTTAAAAACAGGGAGTTTAGGCTGTACCCAGAGGTACTAAGAAGTCCTGGTGCTGAGTGGACCATAGAAGTTCTAGGGATGGAACTGGGTTTTGTCAAGTGCAAGGCAAGTGCCTAAACTCTGTACTCTCTGTGATTCTGCTTTGTAAGAGTTCCTACACAGTGAAGTAATAATATAAGAGAACTACTATTCTATACTTTTCATTAATGACCATAACAATGCATCTGATATGAGGAAAACTTTAGGATTTATCATATTTTTGTGTATAATTGAAACAAACCATCCCAAATATGGCTGGCAGTTAAAGCATCTCTGTAGCACTGTTTTTTTTTTTTTTAATGGTTCTTCAACTATTGGAATGAATTAGCAAGTAAGAATTAAGCAACTGAGGGGATGGATCAAATTGTTGGAGTGCCTTCCCAGGTAGTCTGGTCTATCTTGAAAACTCTGGGCTCTTTGGGGCCCGGGAGATAGCATGGAGGTAACCTTTCATGCAAAAGGTTATCGGTTCGAATCCCAGTGCCCCATATGGTCCCCCATGCCTGCCAGGAGCAATTTCTGAGCATGGAGCCAGGAGTAACCCCTGAGCACTGTCGGGTGTGACCCAAAAACCAAAAACCAAAAAAAAAAAAAAAAAAGAAAACTCTGGGCTCTTTTTCCCTTTCTTGCATGAAGACACAGCAGCCCACCACTACATCTGACACTCTCTGACATAAATGGCTCAGCTCTACAATTTCACCTTATCAAACTGCAGATATATATTACAGAGCTATAGGTCCTATATATAATACTTCAAAATTTCACAGTAGTATCTGTCCAGGAGGATCACAACAAATCTGATGTAAAAGTTACATAGAAGTCCACCAAGCTCAAGAATTTAAACAGTGACACAGAAGATTTAACTAGCACTAACCATATACCAGTAAATCCCTAAACAGTTAGTTTAGTAATATAATTGAAAGATATAGCAATTATTACAGCTTGAACCTTATTGATCTAAATTTTGATAACCCCATTGCCATTGTGTGTAACAAACAATATAAAGTAAAATTTTTGTCTGCAAGGAGGCAAGCATGGGTGATGAATGGGAAACTGGGGACGTTGGTAGAGGGAAGGTCACACTGGTGGTGGGACAGGTTCTTGACTACCTATTGCGTGAAACAGATATTTATAAATAATTCGGTAAAGCATAATGTTATAATAAAACAGTTTTAAAAAAGTGTTGAGTTCAACCTTCAGCACTCCATGGTGCTCCCAGAATACCTCCTGGAGTGGCCGCAAGCACAAAACTGAGAGTAGTGTCCAGAACCACTGGGTAAAACCCCATTTCTTGTGACCACATAATGAGTACAGTAATCATTTAGTTTCCTGTGGCAATTAAGGGAGAATGACCAACAGAGAACAATAACAACAAAATAATTTAAACAGAAGCTGGCAAGAACAGTCTCCCTCTGACCCATAGAAACTGTTGAGTGGGCATCATGCAGGAGGGAGCTGGCATCAGGGCATGAGTTCAAGGAATGCCATGGGGGAATCCAAGATAAGTATCTGCAGCCTTTCCCTCTCTCTATATGCTTCTCTTCTACTAGCACTACATGCCATCTAGCTGATACCTTCACCAGTGCAAACATTCCTGATGATGTGGCCTGATTTCTTCTCTCCTTGAGCAAGAGAACACTCATCATCATTTCAAGGTGATGACCCCTGAGGCCAGAAACACACCCCACAGCTCATAGGTTGACTGGCTCATAAGACACCCCCTCAATCCTTTAGCCAGTGCTTCTGAAGCCTGACTCATCCAGCATCACCAGTGAGGATACGTAATTTTGTTCCTCTCTTTCCCACAATTGCATTTGCTCTCCACCTCTGGTTTCTCTGGGCACTCCAAACCTTCACGTGCAGCATAAAAGGATGGGTAGGCCAATGCAGAAGGAAGGGTTTTTCCGTGCTTGTAGGTTGCAGACACAATTAACAGTGCTCACTTCCAGACATACCATGCTTACTTTGTTCAACACATAGAAATAATAAGTGGACTTGATGGGCAAACAATTACCTGGGTTGATCTAGGCAATGGAAGGATGAAAGGTCTTCAAAGCAGGTACATCTGTCTCTTCCTACACTGCTATAATATCTCTCACACAGAGATAACAACGACAGAAAAACTCAGCCTCAAATAGTGCAGCTGGAAATCCAGACCTCAACGGAACCTAAGTAGATGGTTGTTGAAAAGGCTTGGTATATTTTCCCGCAGAATGGGAGCAAGAGCCTCAAAGATGGCAATTTGGCACAGTCTGAGAACAAAAAACATGGACTTGTCCATGGAGAGGGTTGTGTTTGTTCTTTTATCCAGCTTCTATCATTAGTCCAAAAGAATTCCCTTCACCCCACCATAGAGTTTGTCCATAAATGTTCCTTGTGTCCAGCTCTGCATTTTTCTTCTCATCCTCTGTTCTTCTCAGGCCCCCTTCCCAAGCTGATTTGAAAGTGAAGTAATTTGGGAAATTTGGGTTTGCTGTTTGTGGTGTTGTTATCAAAATGAGGCTTCATATCAAGTATGCGTTCTATCATAATATCGCCCCAGCAGAAAAATGTTGGGGTTTTGTTTGTTTATTTTTTTGATTTTTGTTTTGTCTTGTTTTGGTCCTAGAACCACACCTGGCTGTGCTCAGGAATTACTCCTGGTGGGATAAGGAACAATGTGGGATCCCAAAGATCTAATCCAAGTCAGCTACATGCAAAGCGATTACCTTATCTGCTGTACTATCACTCTGGCCTCAGCTAACCGGGAAGTTGGATTTTTATAAGCAGACTTGTCAAATGGTAGGGACAGTAGTGCATCAGTTGATCTTCAGGAAGTTTCTAAAATCGTATTGTACATTTTTTGAACATTAAGATTATTTGGAGACTGGAGATATAGCACAGTTGTAGGGCCTTTGCCTTGCATGTAGGACAGTGATTTGAATCCTGGCATCCCATATGGTCCACCGAGCCTGCCAGGAGTGATTTCTTAGTGCAAAGCCAGGATTAACTCCTGAGTGCCACTGGGTATGACCAGCCAAAAAAGATTATTTGGAGAGTTGGAGATTGAACCAAACCACCAGAACTCACATCTGGCACTGTGCTCAGGGATCACTCTTGGCAGTGCTCAGGGGACCATATGGGGGCCCAATTAGAGTAACAGCATTTAAGGCAAGTGCATCAATCCTGTACTAACTTTCCAGCCCAAGATTATATTGCACTTTAGAAGTCTTTAGTTCGCTTTCCTAGAAATTTTCAAAAGTATCTCATAGGAACTCAGTTTAGTATAGAAGGTGCCACTAAGGTCTGATGCATAAGATCTGAACCTGATAAAATTCCCAGTAGCAAACTTAAAAATGTGTCTCCTTTGGGACCAGGGTTATAGTACAGAGGTAGGGCATTTGCCTTGCATGTCAGCAACCTGGACGAATCTAGGTTCAATTCCCAGCATACCATGTAGTCCTCAAGCCTGCCAGAGGTGATTTCTGGGTACAAAAATGTGTCCCCTCATGGAGCCAGAGTGAAAATACAACAGCGGTAGGGTGTTTGACTTGCATGTGGCCGACTTGGGTTTGATCTCTAGCATTTCATATGATCCCCTGAACTTGCCAGGATTAATTTCTGAGTGCAGAGCCAGGAATAGTACCTGAGCATCGCCAGGTGTGGGCCAACAATTAAAAAGAAAAAAATGTGTCCCTCCAAAAAGAGATAAAAATCTTTGTTTCAGTCCCTCCAAAAGTGACCTGAGTTTCAAGGACAGCCTTTCAAGAGGGAATCTCTGCAAAGAGATCAATGAGACTCTGTAATTATGACAGTGAGACATACATTCAGGGGAAGACAGAAACTCAGAGGAGGACTATGCTTTGATCAGTGATGCCCAAGGACAGCATGAGTAGAGGGGGGACTGGGATCCAGTCCTAGCACTGGAATCCCTCTCTAACACTTTCAGCAATGGTCTAGCTTGATGAGGCCTGGTTTTGGATTTCTAGCTTGCAGAAATGTGAGAAGTAATTTTTTGTTCTTTTCCTTTTCTATTTTGAATTTGAACCATGCTGAAAGCTACCCAGCAAAACTGGGCATTGAACCTAGGTCTCCTGCATTCTAAATGTATTCTTTAGTTCTTTCAGCTAGAGCCCCATCTCATCAAGATAGCATTTCTGACATGTCCCCCAAGTATGTTGACTGTACACAGCAGTGCAGTGCAGGAAATCATACACAAGCCTTATAATCATTCTGTAGGTTGGGTGGTAGGTAAGTCAGGTACATTGTTTTTCTCTCTTCACTTCTTCACAAAAACATACATTGAAAACAACAACAAAAATAACTATTCTTGTCTTCATCCAATTTAACAGAAGGCTCAGTTTTAGCCAACTCAATGGCCAGCTGCAATACAGACCAGCAGAGATTTTCTGTCACCAATCAAAGAACATTTCCATCTTAGTGGATCTTAGGCTCCCTGCCACAACAACTCCTCTGTCAGAGTGGGAAGCCACCTGAGACTTCACATTAGCCAATGAACACGATTGTGTTCTCCTCAAACTGAAATGACAAAGTTTGGAAACAAACTAGAGTTGCTCATGGAATAAGGACCCCTGATCCTCGAGGATCTCAAGCCTGCTGAGCATTGTTTATGAGTTGGGAATATGCACATTGTTCTAGGACCTGGAAGTGTGAGCAATCAGCATTCTGAGACTGGATCATCTGCCTCTCACTATATTCTTAGCACCTGATGTGGTGCAGAGCCCCCCATAAAAAATCTTGAAAAATAGAGTCAGTGAGTGATGGACAGTCCCTTGTGTGGGGATGATGAGCCTCTCTTGAGGGGTACTAGGGATGCTAATGGAAGAACAATATAAGAAGTCCCATTGGACAGCAAACTAAAATGTTTCTGTATGGTGAAAGAAACACAGGCTGAAATCAGAAGACAGCTAACTGAATGGGAAAACATTTTTGCACTCAACACATGAGATCAAGGTTTAAGATCTAGGATATACAAAGCACTCACAAAAATTAACTTCACAAAACCAAAAAACCCCATCAAAAATGGGAAGAGGAAATGGACACTTTTCTGAGAAAGACCAAAAGATGGCCAATGGACACATGAAAAAATGTTCATCATCATTTATCATTAGGAAAATTAAAATCAAGCAACTATGAGATATCATCTTTTAACAGTGAGGATGGCACATATCAAAAATACTAGAAACAATCTCTGTTGGTGAGAATGTGATGAGAAAGGAGCTCTTATCCACTGTTGGTGGGAATACTGCCTGATCCAACCCCCTATGGAAAACAGTATGGAAGGTTTTCAGTAAACTCAAAATTGAGCTGCCATATGTCATATACTGTGTGACTTAATACAATAGCTAAGACTTGGAATCAACATAGATGTCCAACAACAGGACAAGTGAATTATGAAGATGTGGTTCATATATACAATGGAATACAACATAGCTGTAAGGAATGATGCAATCATGAAATTTTCTGCAACATGGATGGGACTGGAAGATATCAAGTTAAATGAAGTAAGTCAGAAGAAGGATAAATACGAAATGATATCACTTATATGTGATATTTAGAATAACTGCAGGAAGAAATGCAATGACTTAAATGGGAGTTGTCTTGAACACACTCGGCCCCAGATTATATCAAGGAGAAGGAAAATATTGAGTGGAGAAGGAGACAAACAAATATGAAAGAATGATGGGGGCCAGAGCCCAAGTAGTCTTAGGTGTACTGATGGAGGGAAAAAAGGACAGAACTAAATATCCAAGCCAAAGTCAAAAACAATAGAATCAAGATACCCAGACTCCAACAGTCTAAATGGGTCTGTTATACTAGCAGGCTGGAGGGCAAAGTGTGGTGGTTGGGATGCACTCTGAAAACATGGTAGTGGGATGTTGACACTGGTGTTAGGGTTAACCTTGATTAATTATATGTCTGCAACCCAACTCTGAAGGACTTTGTAAATCACAATGGTTCAAGAAATAAAAAGTTCCACTGAGGGGCCAGGGCGATAGCACAGTGGTAGGACATTTGCCTTGCATGCAGTCAACCCATGTTGGATCCTCAGCATCCCATATGGTCCCCCACCCCTGCAAGGAGCAATTTATGAGCACAGAGCCCAAAATAACACCTGTGTGTTGCCAGGTGTGGCCCTAAAAGAACAACAAAAATTAAAGAAGTCCCATTGGTAGTTTGGTGAAACTGAACTAGCAAGGTAAAGGCAAACCAATTTCAGGTATTTCTTACAAGTGTGCATACACGTTTCCTCACACACTCTCTCTCTCTATTTCTCTCTCCCTCTCTCTCTCTCTCTCACACACACACACACACACACACACACACAATATGGATGTAAGAATGATCTTAGCACCATAGTTTCTGGAAGCAATTAAAATCACCATATGGAACTCCAGGTAAATAAACTGATGAGCATTTCAACAAAGAGGTGCTGCAGAGACAGGAAGAAACCAAAATACTGTGTCTCATCTAGTAAACTTCAGGTTTCTCATTTAAATTAAAAGGTTAAGACCCTGAACAGAAGTAATGGGAAATGAGTTAGCCTTGCTTCTTTTAGTATGAATGATATTACTAGAAATAACTGGTAAAAAATATTTCTTGGGGCTGGGCGGTGGCACTGGAGGTAAGGTGCCTGCCTTGCTTGCGCTACCCTAGGACGTACCTCAGTTCGATCCCCCGGTGTCCCACATGGTCCCCCAAGCCAGGAGCGACTTCTGAGTGCATAGCCAAGAGTAACCCCTGAGCATCACTGGGTGTGGCCCAAAAACCAAAAAAAAATTTCTTTAGAGGTGTCATTCAAATTTAGAAAAGGATCATTTAAAAAACAGTTATGCCCAAGTTGGGTGAGTACTGAGCTACTGGAGTGGGCAAATGGGAACAAGAGGAAAGGCTAACTACAGGCAATGTGAAGCCACTTTGACACACTGACAGTTGAATCAATTGGTCCTGTTCACATCATTTCAGTGTCAAATTCAGGGGTCTCAAACTCAATTTACCTGGGGGCAGCAGGAGGCAAAGTCTGGGTGATCCTTAAGTGCAAAGTCAGTAGTAAGCCTTGAACATTGGGGGGTGTGACCCAAACAACTAAAACAAAACAAAACAAAAAAAGATTCCTCTAGGGTAGGACCACAAAATGTTGTATGGAGGACCGTTTTTGGCCTGCAGGCTTCAAGTATGAGATCCCTGGCCTTTAGGTTAAGTGATTTGCATCCTCCCATGGAAGCTATGACAGATGAAAATTATCTTTCTCATTCTGATAATGGGCCAATCATTGTACTTATAAGAAAAAAATCAAGCATGATAGTAATGGTGTGGTATTGGAATTATGTGCACGAGAAAATATTATTAACATTATTAACAGTATTGTAAACCACAGAATAAATTTTATTTTAAATTAAAAATAAAAAACTGTCTCTATTGGGGCCGGAGCAGTGGCGCACCCATAGATTTTTGCCTTGTGACACAGCTGATCTAGGACAAATCACAGTTCGATCCCCAGTGTCCTATATGGTCCACTAAGCCAGGAGTGATTTCTGAGTGGATAGCCAGGAGTAACCCCTAATCATCAATGGGTGTGGCTCAAAAACCAAAAACAAACAAACAAACAAAAAGCCCCCAAAATACTGTCTCATACGACAACAAAGATGAATAAAAATATTTCACACTGAACTCTCCACACTTACTTTATACCAGGGATTACTCAACTGAACTATTTATGGTAATAAGTCTGCTGTCTTTTTAACATCAACTTATACCACCAGGAGATGCTTAGGCAAATAGCTTTCCTGTTCATAAAAATGAACTTTTGATCATTTCTACATACCTTTAATAAAAAAGCATCTGGGGCCAGAGAGATAGCACAGAAGTAGGGCATTTGCCTTGCATGCAGCTGACCCAGGAGGGACCTGGATTCAATCCCCAGCATCCCATATGGTCTCCCAAGCCTGCCAGGAGTGATTTCTGATTGCAGAGCCTGAAGTAATCCCTGAGCACCGCCGGGTGTGGCCCAAAATTAAAAAAAAAAAAAAGCATCTGATTCTTCGAATATCTTATATTAAATTCTCACTGTTGAACAATTATATCATC
>PVKC010034356.1:0-13742 GCA_004027635.1 Crocidura indochinensis
TCCACTACTCCCAGGGACTTCATTGACACCTACCTCATCCAAATGGACAAAGTTGCGTTTGGGATAGGCTTAAAGAAGGGTGGGAAGAAAACTTGGCAAAAAGAGAAGGGAAGGAAATGGGGCACTAGAAGGAGAAGGGCAGGGAGGGAAGCATAGAAGAAGGGTGGGGAGATTTGGGAAAGTGCAATGTGTTAGGACACCAATGGACTAAAAGAGATAGAAAGACCAGGAGACCCACACTTGCTTAGGAAGGTCGGAAGACAGCAAGAAATGAATCAGAAAGCCAGTTTTACAACGCTTCAGCTTCCCCTGACTCCAATTATTTTTTCATCTAAGGAAAAGTCTTACCCCAATGCTGGCTTCCATCAGAAGAGCCTTATCATCACTGCATTTGTACTCCTCCTTTCTGGAACAGAAACCACCAGCACCACACTCCGCTGTGCATTCCTGCTCATGCTTAAGTATCCCCATGTCGCAGGTGGGCAGAATGGGATCTGTTGAGACAAGGGTCTCTATTTCCTTTATGAATAACGAATCCTATATGCATGTCCAAAGAAAAAGGCATTTGTGGATCTCAATGTGAACCACTGAAGGGTTTGAATGTGTTCCCTATCCAGTCAAGAATCTGGGTTGATGGATGAACAAAGATTCTGTTGATATGTTTATCCAATTTTTTTCTTCTATCACTTAAGTGTTAACTTACCCCTCCGTATTATCGTCATCATTTCACACCCTCATCCATCTATCCACCCACTCACTCATTTATCTATTCTTTTCTTCATTGTTTCACTAGTACACACTTAGATTCTGACATCCATGTCATATCCAGACATTCACTTTCATTTAATTGAATGGTAGATTTATCTATCAATGTTTCTTTCAATGAGCAGTCTGTCATTGATTCATTGGCTGATTCATTATTCATGTATAGATCTAGCATTTGAACTAGATTTATTCTTTTGTCCTTCCAATTGTACTTCACCTCATTCTTAATCCATCTGACTCATTGTTTCTGAATTTATCATTCAATTGATTAAGTTTACCATCTCTATTATTTCATATTGGATATTGTTTTTTATTTATTTATTTATTTTATTAAGATTTATGATCTGCTTCATTCATATATTAACCTTCGTGTGTATATCAACAATCTCACTCATTGATTATTAATATATTAGCTGTTTTTTCAAGTTAATTATTAATTAATTTGTCAAATCCCTCATTAATTTGTTCAATCACTTTTTCTCAATCTATCTACACATTCATTCACATTATTTATCCAGCTGTTTGCTGTTTTCTTCTAGACTTCTTTCACTATAAAGTTCTTTGTAAAGCAGGTCAATAATATATCTATAGTACACATAAAATATAAATATTCATGTTATACACCACCTAGAAGGGAAATTTACCTGGTAAATTTCTTGGTGTCAAATACTCAATCAGAAACTCTATGCAAGTTGGGTGGAGTACTTGCATAGTGCATATGTTTACTTATGCACGTGGATAGAAAATTCATAACGTTATTGGTTTCGGGAAGCATTCTTGTTGCTTATTATTCCTGTTCTATGTCCACCAGTACTGTTTTCAGAGAGAAATGTTGTAATGTAATATTTCCTACAGCTTTTCCTGGTTTATTTGCCAATGAGTAATTTCCAAGTATTTGCCAAGAGAGTAATTTTCTTTCTAAATGCTTCTTTGAATGCGGCTCACAGTTTCCTTTCTTGTGTGCAGAGAGAGTTCAGAAGGAGATTGACGGAGTGATTGGCTCACATCGTGCTCCTACCCTCAATGACCAAGCCAACTTGCCATACACAGTTGCAGTCATCCATGAGATTCAGAGATTTTGGGATATTGCCCCTATTGGTATGCCTCATGCTGTCGTCATGGATACACACTTCCGAGGCTACATGATCCCAAAGGTGAAAACAACCTGAATCCTCAGTGTCTTCTCTGGATTTCTCATAACTTCCCAGAGGAAGCACTTAAATGGTTCTATCACCAGGGTGCTCTTCTTCTGCACTCTACCTATGGATGAGGAACCAAATGTCAAAAACTTCTAATCTTGTGATCTTCCCTAAGGGTACTGATGTATTCTTCATCCTGAACACTGCTCTCCATGACCCAAATTACTTCGAGAATCCAGAAACCTTCAACCCTGAGCGTTTTCTAGACTCCAATGGGGCACTGAAGAAGAATGACGCTTTCATGCCTTTTTCAATAGGTAAGATGATTTATTTTCTGACAGGTTAGGTCACCTAGGCATCTGGAGCTGATCTAGTAGAGATCTTTTCTGGGATGAGAACTCCAGCTTCCACTGTTATCACTGTCCTGATGATCCATTTCACTTCAATTTCAGGATCCATAGACTTGCAATGCATTTGATTTTGTCTACACTGCAGCAAAACCATATTTGTTTCACACTTTGCTGATCCCAGTACACTCTTGGGTACTGAAGATCATGTATTAAAATACCACCCTCAACTTGGGGCCACTTTCAAGGAGATTTCTCACCAAATTGCTCACCAAATATATTTTATGGTGTCAAACTTTGGTCTCAGTAATGAATTAATGCTTGCAGGTTTTTAGTCGTGCTTGGCTTTGGCACAGGAGAGTGCTCAGAGGCACACTTAGGGAATAATGAATTTTAATTTCTGTAAGTAATTTTCTAGGGATTTGGAAGCAAATTGTGTGTTCATCAAGGTAAAACTTTTCTTTGAGGTTATGTTCCTGAGCTAAAAACAACAGGAGTGGTCTTGGCCAGTCATTGGAAGAGTTTTGTCTTCAGAAAGAATAGTAAGAGCAAAGACTAGAGGTTCAAAGGCAGAACATGGTTCATCAGCTTAGTAACTAACTGGGGGATCTTCTTTAGGATCTCAGCATGCTCTGACTTATCACAATTTCCACTGTGTGCCAGTGCAGATAAAACCCCATGTGAATATCCATTTACTTGTAGATATTCATTATTCCTAGAAAGGAGGCATAAAATTAGTTTCCAGATTTTATATCCATCAAAATTTAGCCAAGGATAGAAAGTCCATTTGCCTAACCAGTGCTTTATCTACCTCTCTCATTTCATCTTGAGTAGGAGTGAGAAATATGTTGTGTAGAAGTGAAGTTTTTTTTTTTCACTTTTATTAGAGTGTCAGAGGTAGGGAAATAAGGACACTGAGAGGCAGTGCAAATGGGAGCTCCAAAGATAAAGATAAAAGGGGACTTGAGATAATAGAGAGATAGTAAATGGACTTATTATTATATATGAGTCATATATGCTATATATTGAAGGAGTGTGATAGTGTCGGAATACAGACAGACCAATTAGACTGAGGAGAAAAGTAGTTTGAGAAAGTGGACAATAAAATAGGATAGATCAAAGAAACAGTGCATAAAAATAAATATAGGCAGAGAAAGATATGGGGCCAGTAGAAAGATAAATCAGGACAAATGTGGTAGAGCAGAGAGATAACTGAGAGTAACTATGGAGAAAGTCAGGAAGGAGGTAAAAGGTGATTTGGAGTGAAATGGATCAGGGCCTCAGCATTAGCACAGTAAATAGAGCATTTTCTTGCACACAGCTGACCTGAGTTTGATCCCAGCATTCCATATGGTCTCCTGAGCCTGCCAGGAGATCCAAAGCGAATTCCCGAGCACTACCAGGTGTGGCACAAAAATAATGCAAGCAAGCAAAAAGAAATGGGTCACAGAATTACATTCAGAAATACCAACCTGGAAACTATTCTATGTAAACATTTCTAATCTCTGAATGCACCAGCAAAGTACTTTAAAATAAACTCAATTTTTCTTTCTCTAAGAAATCTGAAAGCTACAGAAATCCTTTCTTTGAAAGTTCTTCCAAATCAGCAGCTTACTGACTAGGAGACAGAGAGCATAGCAGAAACATCTCCCTATGTCCTAAGTCCCCACATCTGCTTTTTCAAATTATTGGAGAACCTAATGGAAACCTTAGTTTCCAACCACCACTTTCTATCCCTTATGAGTTTTCACCATTGAACCATGTGGTGTTGAGTCTCAGATCAATCCTAATACAAACCTGATGCAAATGATGCAGTAACTGAAACATGTCACCTCCGCATAAAATGAGCACACAACAATTATACCTGCAGGATCCTTTGCTAAGGCTTGTGTTATTCCCAGATATTTTTCAAATATTAACTTGTTTAACCTCACAATGGGTCTTTGAAGTAGAAGAAATTAGAGAGAATAGACACTAAAGTGCTAAGCTAGGAATAGACGCATACCAACAGGAGTGACATGATAGACACCTACCATATCAAACCTGATGTGGGTCCACACAGTGGGGGCTCACTGAGAATCCTGACTTAAATTTCAAATTTCTTCTGAAAAGTGTGTGTTGTAAAGACACTCAGATTTCACCTGAGTTTATAGATTGAGCGCCCCCAATATCCCATCTGAAAATTACAACTAGAGATCAACTCCATATCTATCTGCTGCAATCAACACATATGTATCTACTCTCAAATGAGAAAAGGCATTGTATGTGTGAAATCTCCTCTAGAACCCACATCTTCATTAGAGATTCTCTGTGCCCACAGGGAAGCGAACTTGTCTTGGAGAAGGTATGGCCTGCGCCGAATTGTTCCTCTTCTTCACCACCATCCTGCAGAACTTCAACTTGGCCACCACGAAGACCCCTGAAGACATTGACCTCACTCCAAAGAAGTGTGGTATGAGCAGACTACCCCCACTATACGAGATCAGCTTCCTGCTTCGAAGTGAAGATTGACAGACTAGTTCAAAGGACCCTGATTAAGAATCCCCAAGATTATTAATAATCCCAGCCTCTGTAGCAAGTGGCTCCAACCACTCTCCATGTCAGAGAGACATACTTCCTACTTCCTCAGAGAGACCTTGAGAACTTTTTTTTTCTCCTTGGTGATCACCGCCACGGGGAAATCCTTCCTATAAATTCACCTATTTCACAATTCAGTCTTGTGTGACTCACTGGGGGGGTCACACATTTAGTCATAGTTTGGTGTGCATTCCTAGCTAGTCATTGAACTTATATCCTTAGGCTATAGGGCATATGCTCTACTTAGATATATCACTGGGTATCTGACTTGCTGTAAGTCAGAAGTTCAACATGAATTTTACTAGATTCAAATGAAGGAGTCAACTGGACTGAGATCATTTGTTGGAGGATCTAAAGAAGAATCCTTTTCAAGCCTTTTCTGTTTGAGAGATTCAATGTTCTTGACTTTGTACACCCTCTTGACTTTAATTGACACAGTATTGAAAGTCTGCCTATTCCTTCACCATCTCCTTGTGATCTATTTCTTCTGCCTGAGTATCTCGGGGTATAGCCCAAAAATAAAAATTTAAAAAAACTCCAAGATAGTGATTTTATTAACTTAAATACCCATGATTTTACCAGGTATTCTTCAAATGTTTAAATACCAAGATAAATAGTGGCTCCCAGATTTGACACAACACTTATAACCCACTGTGTAATCTTGGGTCAAATTAAATTTCTCTGTGCCTCCATGTCCATCTATATAGTGGGGGAGGGGCCCTAATACCTAATACCTAACTCAAAGGGCAAGGACTTCAATCTGACAACAAGGCTTATTTGAGGCTGTAAAGAGATTCAAGTTCAGTGCCAGTTACGCAGCAGAGTTAGGACAGAATGTGAGGTCAGGAAAGTTCATGGTGGCACCTCTCTCAGGTCAGGAAATTGTAGGCTGAGCCTCTCACACAGATCAGAAATGTGGATCCTCCTCTGAACCAAGGGGCATGACTCAGCTTCCAGGGGAGAGTCCTGGGTCCAGCAAGAGGTTTGAATAACATTGTAAGGAAGAGTCCCAAGGGCTGAAAAGCAATGGACAGCTGAAACTGACTTGGGACAAATGGATATGAATATTTTCCTTCATATCTTTGGAGGTGGGTATTACACCCCACAGCACTGGGGCTTACACCTGACTTTGCCCTCAGGGATCACTCTTGGGGGCCTCAAGGAGTCATATAGAGTGCCTGAGATAGAACCCAAGTCTACCATGTGTGAGACAAAAACCCTACCCACTCCTGCCTTCCGTCACATATTCTGAAGATTAGGATTGACCTGATAATGATAATGTGTGATAATTTCAGAGCACATTGGCAGAGAGAAGTGTGCCCAGTGGTCATCCATCAAACTGGATTCCATCTCTGTGTTCCTAGAATGAAGAGAATAGTGGTGAAAGACACTGAGGAAGAGAGATGGCAGGAATGAGGGACATGCCGCCATGTCTGAGAGGGTACTTCTCTGAAGTCAAAATCCAAGGCAGGGAGTGCCAGAGAACTCCTATCCAGCACCTTTCAGGTCTTCCTCTACCTGCATATTCAGCCCTAAATCTACTCAAGGCTGTCTCTCCATCAATCTCATCTGTGGGATGAATCTGAAAGAAAAGACCAGAAGAATATAGGTCTTATAAAAATATGGACAGAAATTACAGACCCATCCGTATAGGTGAACTCACAGACAGAAACATAACACAATCAGTACAAAGTTTCCCTACCTAAGCGAAAATTTACAGAGACAAGCATGCTATCACACAATCAAGAATATAAATATATGAACATTTAAGTGCTCTCTAGCAGCTCACCAGGCAAGCATTCCTTGAGTTGTGTGAGCAAAGATACAAGTGCCAAGGTTCATGGACAGACATTTGTATAGCAAAGCACACACACATGGCCTGAATAAGCAGACACACTCAGTCACACCCATAGAACTTGACAGAATCCTGATCCAACTCCTATGTAAAACAGTATGGAGAGCTCTCAGTAAACTCAAAATTGGCCTACCATATGACCCCAGTAATCCCTCATTTGGGTTTCTATTCTCAGGATAGAAAACATTCATTCAGAAGGATGTATGCACACTGCTATTAATTGCAGCACTCAGTGCAAAAGCTAAAACTTGCAATCAACCTAGATGTCCAACAACAGATGAGTGGATCATAGATATGTGACACACATTGAAAATGGAATACTACATAGTTGTAAGGAATGATGCAATCATGCAATTTGCAGCAACTTAAATGGAATTAAAAGATATTATGTTAAATTAAGTAAGCCAGAAGAAGGATAAATACAAAATGATATCACTTAAATGTGGTATTTAGAATAAGTGCATGAAAAAATACAATAGGATAGTTGTCCTGGATACTCTAGACTCCAAAGTACAGTAAGGAGAAGGAAAAAAACTGAATGAAAGAGGAGAAAAACAAATATGAAAGCATGGGGACCAGGAGTCAAGCAGTGTCAAATGTATTAGTGGAGATTTAAATAAAAGGATAAAACTAAATATCCAAGTCAAAGTTAACAACAAAGAACTCAAGAGACCCAAACACAAACAATTTAAACTTTAAATGGGCCTATTATACTGTTGGGCTAGAGGGGCAAAGGGTGGTATTTGGATTACACTCTGTGAACATTGGTGGAGGGAGGTCAACACTGGTGGTGGGAATGACCCTGATTCATTGTATATCTGAAACCCAACTATGAAGGACTTTGTAAATCACAGTGGTTTCAATAAATTTTAAAATAAATAAGTAAAATAAGAACTTGGCAGCTTCAGAGATAGAGATGTCCACACAGACTCTGGAATCTGCTGAATTCAGGATTGACAAGGTAGAGTGAGCAGGTCATTGGACTGTAGAAATCTAAACATTGGATCTCAGACCAACTTCTTTCTAAGTCATGCTCCTGGCTAATGATGAAAGGAAGGCGGGAACTAGATGAAAGTGCATAACGGGACATAGTGGCAGGAGCAGGAGGACATTCTTTTCTTGGGATCAGTGGAGCTGAAAGCAGATCAACTGGGATCATGGAGCTCAGTGTTCTCCTTTTCCTTACTGTCCTCATAGGACTCTTGCTGCTCCTAGCCAGGGACCAACCAAAGACATATGGCTACCTCCCTCCTGGCCCCCGTCCCCTGCCCTTCTTGGGGAACCTTCTGCAGATGGACAGAAATGGCCTCCTCCAATCCTTCCTAAAGGTGAGAGACAGACAGAATGTGGTACTGGCTTCCTCTCTCAACCCTTGAGAGGTTCAGGGATGGTGAGGAAGGACCAGGGAGATGAAACTGGTGGAAAATGGTCAGAGCCGAGGTCCAAGAGGCAACAGTGCTTGATTCAGATCGTAAGTGAATTCTTCAATTGCTGATTTCAATGAAGAAAAGAGACACTATTTGGTGGATGCTATATGGATCCCTATGAAAGTGATTAGTAATTGGGTGACCATTACAATATCTAATAATTGTCTAGTAATAGTCTAGTCCAGGGGTCCTCAAACTTTTTAAACAGGGGCCCAGTTCACTGTCCCTCAGACCATTGGAGGGCCAGACTATAGTAAAAACAAAAATTACAAACAAATTCCTATGTACACTGCATACATCTTATTTTGATGTGATGAAACAAAACGGGAACAAATACATTATGTAGCCCGAGGGCCGTAGTTTGAGGACCACTGGCTAGTCAAATGTCTATTAGCAAATAGTCAACTCTGATACTAGTCAAGTAAAAAAGTATGTAAATAAGCTAGTAAAATTATCTGAAATATCTAATAAACATCCTAGTTTATTATTGATTGGGGTGACCACTACAATGCTTACTTATAGAACACATTGGTGTGAATATGCTTGGCAGATTCGAGAAAAATACGGGGATGTCTTCACTGTGTACCTGGGACCAAGGCCTGTGGTCATGCTCTGTGGGACAGAGACCATCCGGGAGGCCCTGGTGGACCATGCTGATGCCTTCTCTGGCCGGGGGAAAATTGCCGCATCAGATTCAGTTTTCCAGGGATATGGTAAAAGCCTATGAATTATGATGAAGGATAGGATTAACGTGAGGTCTGGAAAGATAAATTTAGAAAGGGTTGCAAAGAGATTCAGAGGGAGTAAATCTCCTTTAAGTATCCACTGAGACCCGTTATGTCGACTATACCCGCAGGTGTGATTTTTGCCAATGGAGAACGGTGGAAAGCTCTTAGGCGATTCTCTCTGACCACCATGAGGGACTTTGGGATGGGAAAGCGCAGCGTGGAAGAGCGAATTCAAGAGGAGGCTCAGTGTTTGATGGAAGAGCTACGGAATACCAAGGGTGAGCACTTGGGAAGAGTAGGGTAGAAAGACAGTGAAATTGGGACAGAAAGATGTGGATGTGAACAATAAAATCAGAATTGCTAATGCTTAGATAAAGGGTAGTAAGAGAGAAACACACAGAGAATGGAAGACTTTCAGAGAGATCTTAGGACTGAGAGAAAGAGACAGAGTCAGAAAGGGTCCATTGAACCAGAAAAGTTGTCGGTGTAGTGTGTCTAGAAAGAGCAATGGGGTAAGTTTGATGTTAACAATCGCCTTACTTTCCTCAAGAAATTCAACTCCTGATTGGTCACATTTATTTATCAGACAGAAATAGGAATTTCATGAAAGGAAATGAGGAGAGAAAAGGGAATATCAAAGACAAATGCTGTGAGTTTTCCTTCCAAGGGTGAAAAGCAGTAACCCAAGAGGGCAGTGGAGAGACCATAAAAATAACATTTGTGATTTTTTTTATTTTTCTCCAAGTGGATGTTGGGGAGACAGAGGTGACAGGGTTCTCACATAAGAGACTGGAGGACACGAGAGAGAGAGAGAGAGAGAGAGAGAGAGAGAGAGAGAGAGAGAGAGAGAGAGAGAGCAAAGAAAATAAAGGCACTGCCAGACCAGTGCAGGAAGGCTCAGCAGAGGACAATGAGAAAGTACAGGAGAGATCAGGAGTGAAGCTGCACCCACCAAGGGTCCCTAGGTTCACAGAACCCCTGTCTTCTTATGTGAGCACAGAGTGCACTGACATCAACCAATAAGGGCAAAACCATTTCCTGAAGAACCAAAAGTCCAGCTGTGGGGAAAGAGAATGGGTGACAGAGTGATGAACACTGTTAGGAAAATAACTACACTAACAACTAGCATGACAATGTTAAAGAATGAGAGAGGTAGAATGCCTGTCTTGAATACAGCCAGGAGTGGGGAGGAGGGGTGCATTGGTGGTGGGAATGTTGCACTTGTGAAGGGGTGTTTATGACTGAAACCCAACTACAAACAAGCTTGTAATCATGGTGTTTAAATAAAGATTTACGAAAGGTTAATAAAAAGAAACAGGAAATTAATGTTGTAGTTTTTGTTTAAAAACTGCAAGACTTCGCTTTGTGTGCCCACTACCTTCACCCATCTAAAACTTCCCTTTCCTGCTCCAAAGGCAGAACTTGGGTCCTGTGGCTCAGCTATAAGGTGTGTTACCTGGTTCTCCATTCAGGCCTCAGAAATGAGCAATTGTTTAACTGTGCTCAGTGCAAAGAGCTGATCCATGAAACAGGTGCATCAATAGCCCTGAGCCTTCCTCACAGTTGTGGTACAGATTGAAGAAATGATTTGGGACTGTTGGAGTAAGTCTGCCATATATGTGTATTCATAAGACTGTCATTGTCATGTTTTCTGATTCCTCTGAGCCAGTGAGGAATGGGGTGTAACCCTGGATCCTTCAGACCTAGAAGTTAGTTCTGTAACCAATGTCTCCCCCAGGAACCCTCCAGGATCCCACCTTCTTCTTTCATGCCATCACTGCCAACATCATCTGTTCCATTGTCTTTGGGGAACGTTTCTCGTACCAAGACCCTAAATTTCTGAGGCTGCTGGACTTGTTCTTCCAATCATTTGCCCTTGTCAGCTCCTTCTCCAGTCAGGTTGGTAGAAGGTATGATGGTGGGATGAAGTGAACACTCAGAGTGAGGATGGTGATGATCTTCTTGAGTTATGAACTTCTAGAAATTCAGATCAAGAAGAGGTGAGAACAGAAACACCAGGTTTGGAAAAGAAGCAAAGAAGCAGAACCCAGAGGTAGACAATAACAGATAGGCTGAAAGACCTGGAAAAAGATAGAAAAGTGATGGGAAATGCATGACTATACAGGGAATCAATCAATATCTTGTATGTTTCTATCAATATCTTCCTTCATGTCTGTTAACAATTGTTTTAAAGATTTTATAGTCCTTTGTTAGGTGCATAAATTCGTTACAGTGTATATATTCCTTGATCATTTAAAAAAATGACTGTCCATAGAGCCAGAGTTGCAGCACAGTGGTGGGGCATTTGTCTAGCATGCTGTTGAGCAAGGATGGACACAGGCTCAATCCCTAGTATTCCATATGGTCCCTTGAGCCAAGGGTTATTTCTGAGAGCCAGAGGTGGCCCCCTGAACATCACCAACTATAATAATAATAATAATAATAATAATAATAATAATAATAATAATAATAATGTCCTTAATAACTTTGTTTTAATTCCTTAAACTCTAATACCCTGTTAATGTGGATCATCTGGAGTTTAAGTTAAGAAACTTGAAATAGGGGCTGGCGAGGTGGCGCTAGAGGTAAGGTGTCTGCCTTGCAAGTGCTAGCCAAGGAAGGACTGCCATTCAATCCCCTGGCGTCCCACATGGTCCCCCAAGCCAGGGGCAATTTCTGAGCTCTTAGCCAGGAGTAACCCCTGAGCATCAAATGGGTATGGCCCGAAAAACAAAAAAAGATAAAAAAGAAACTTGAAATAGGCTGGAAAACTAGTGCAGTGAGTAAGGCGTTTGCCTTGCACCTGGTTTATTCAGTTTCAGTTCCTGGCACAACATATGGTCTCTCAACTTCAGCAGGAGAGATCCCTGAACACAGAGCCAGGAGTGAGTTCTGACTGAGCACAGCTGGATATGGCCCCCAAAGCAAAATTGAAAACAAAACCTACAATAATCAAAACAGCACCTGGCATTCTGTAATATAAAAATCTAGGAGTTTTGACATCACCAATACACTGTGTTTCTAATCCCTTAGGTGGATGGGTCTGAAATCAGGGTAGTGCCAAAGAAATAATAAGCCAAACCAGTCAGGAAATAGCCATGAAGACAGTCTCTCTGCCTCAGCCAAAAGCCAGAATTGACCTTTCTTTATTATCCCAGAATGAAATCCACCAGGGCAGGGCAGGGCAGAGTGAAAATCCAGGTGGACTTTTACGTATGAAAGGAGATATTTGGGCCCAGAGAGATAGCACAGCAGAGGTGTTTGCCTTGCAAGCAGCTGGTCCAGGACCAAAGGTGGTTGGTTCGAATCCCTGTGTCCCATATGGGCCACCGTGCCTGCCAGGAGCTATTTCTGAGCAGACAGCCAAGAGTGACCCCTGAGCACTGCTGGATGTGGCCCAAAAACAAACAAAAAAGGGAGATGTTTACAGGAAATAGGAAGATGAGGGAACACCTTTGTTTTGGGTGAATAGCTGGATGTCATCTTAAAGTATTCTTCATAGGAGCATAAATCAGATTCATAACCCAGAGTTCCCATGACCTTCCACTGAGGAGTTGATGGAAAACTGGGAAGGGCATTCAGGTGAGTATGTGCGACCAGCCTTAATGGGGTGACCAATGTTTTCCAACAGAGAACCAAAGAGAGAAAATTCAGCTTGGCAGACTCAGTCATCACTGATGGTGGTCTCTAGAAGGAGAATTAATAAGTAATTTTACTTCTTACTGTTACATACCTACGTGCTAAAACCATTTTAGCAACTTGCAACAAGTTACATATTACATTTTTATCAGACAAAACAAGAGAAACTAGGGGCTAGAGAGATAACGTGAAAGTAGGGTGTTTGCCTTGCATGCAGAAGGACTGTGGTTCAAATCCCAGCATCCCATATGATCTCCCGAGCTTGCCAGGAGCGATTTCTGAGCATAGAGACAGGAATAACCCCTGAGAGCTGCCAGATGTGACCCAAAACAAACAAAAAAGATAAACTCAAACCCAAGTAAGTAACTCGGACTGAGTGGCTTACCTGCTGCCTCATCTGGGCAACCATTGTCTAATCATTCCTGATACAACCCGGGTGATGCCAAGATGCAGGAAGCATTGGGAAGAAGTTTGTACAAATTAGACAAAGTGGCCAAGCAAGGCGATGGACACTCAAGAGAGATAAGCAGGAGGCAAGACACACAGAGATGAGTGATGAGATAGAGAGGTGCAGCAAAAACTAGCACAAGGTATGAGATAAGAGTAAAAGATTTTGGAAGAGAATAGAGCAGAATGGAGACAGAATCAGTGTAAGAGAGACACGGCTACAGAAACTGAGAGAAAGAGAATCTGGAAAGGTGTTGGAGACCAGGAGGCCTGTCCCTCACTCTGGCTTGCTGGCACAGTCACGGAAAATTTTAGAATTCCTCTCTCACCTGCAGCTGTTTGAGCTCTTCCCAGGCTTCTTGAAGTACTTCCCTGGTTCACACAGACAGATCACCAAAAACCTGCAGGAAATCATCATCTTCATTGAACAAAGAGTGAAGAAGCATCGTGAGACCCTGGACTCCACTGCTCCAAGGGACTATATTGATGCTTTCTTGATTCGCATGGACAAAGTGAGGCTTGTGAGAAGTGGGGAAAGGGTGGGGGGGAGATGGGAAGGTGAAAGGAGAGGGGGAATAAGGTACAATGATGGGGGAAAACAGTAAGGAAATAATAGCCAAGTGAGAGGGGGAGATTAGAAAAGGAAGATGTGGAGCCAGAGAGGTGGCGCCATGGTAGGACATTTGCTTTGCAGGCAGCAGACCTAGGACAGGCTGCGGTTTGATCCCCACTGTCTAATATGGTCCCCCATTCCAAGAGAGATTTCTGAGTACATAGCCAGGAGTAACTCCTGAGCATCACCGGGTGTGGCCCAAAAA
>PVKC010034357.1:0-13739 GCA_004027635.1 Crocidura indochinensis
AATCCTGCCAAATATAACTTCAGAACACAGAATCAGGAGTAACCTCTGAGCACCATCAGATGTTGTCCAACAACCCACCCCCACCAATTCATTAACATAGGGTTATAGAAAACCTTCTGAATATGTTCAAGTCACATGATATCTGTGTTAACAGGTTTTATACTGAAACAAGTAAATATTGATTCATATTATACTTTGATTTTAGGGGACTAAAAGTGAAGTAAACTATGTGGATAAAAAGTTACATTAGCATTCTAGTTTTTATTACTATTTATATTATTTTGATTTAATTATTTCCATTTTTCTAAGTTAAGTAAGCCAACCCAAATAAAAGATGAATTATTACACATATTCATAAAACTTCACCAGTGAATGATTTGCTTTGCTGCTATTGCAATCACTACTTGTAACCATTATCTGTTACATATAACATTAAATGCTTGTTTTTAAGCAATTAACATTTTTAGGATAGTCTTATGCTTGCCAAACTAATGCAACTAAAATGAATACAAGGGAACAGAGAAAAATGAAAATACTATAGACATGATGATGAAGTTTGAGAAATAAATCCATTGTATAAGATGTGACATTTAAAACATGAGCACTTATTTAATATCATTTTGTACTCACTCAATAAATATTTAATATGTATGTAATGTTCTAGGCCATTAATTTGAGACATTGAATAAAGAAATTAACAAAAAATAAAAAGTTTAGCCCTCTCAGAATTTAAATTAGGAAGAGATGACAGATAATAAACATCTGCTCCAACCCAACCCTCTTCCATTCCATTGCTCAGAGGGTGATTTTTACATGTGTAGTAAAAAGGCTGAGGAGGGTTAAAAGGATGTTTATATAGGTTGAGAAAATCTACCATTTTAATTAAAAGTGCAAAATAAAGGATCAGTAGGAAAGAAGGAGCAAAGACCTGATGTGAATTTTATTTTGACTTTACTGCATAAACAATAAGAGTATTCAAGGCAGAGAAAATAATCAAATATAGTCCTAAAGAAGGGGTTTGCTGCTGCTGTTTAGAAAACATAAAGGAAACTAGTATAGAATCAACAGATTTTAGTCTAATACTATGAATTTAAAGAGTTAATGAAGAGAGACAGTTTGCTAGATGGAACTTTATAGATTATACTGAGGATTTTGTCAGTGGTTCAAAAAGATTAGGATATTGTGATACCTTCTGTGCTGAGCACAGATTAGGGGGACAAAGTAGGGTATTAAATTGAAAGTAAAAAGTTATTAGATTATTGAAGTATTTTATTGGTCAAACTTCTGAGTATGTAAATATGGAATATAAAAAATAAGAGAATTTGCATTTATAGGATTTAACCATATCAACTCATAGAATGAAAGATAAAAATAAAAAATATACACATAATATTATATTTATTATATAAATGCCAAATACTTAAAAATAATCAAATTTCAGATAGGAGCACAATTATCTTTAGACATTTTTCTCATTTGAATCTGAATTTGTGGGTAATTTTTATAAAATATAAGTTATTATATATACATATATATACATATATATTTGAAAGTGGATCTTGGTCTTTTGAAATTCATATTCTAGCCAACTAGTAAATTTTTCATGGTAGAGCAACTTACTATGTATTTATTCTTATTTTTTGGTGGTAATGTGGAGTTGTAGAAGAGAATTTCAATTTTGAGCTGATGAGAATTAAAAATTATAGAACAGCCTTGGAGTAATTTTGTAAAATAATTTATGTGAATGTTGTATTTTGTTTGGGGCCATACCTGGTGATGCTCAGAGCTCTTAGAAATGACTCTTGTGTGGCTTAGTAAAACCATATGGGAGTCTGGGGATCAAACCCAGGACAACCAGATTCCAGCAAATGCCTTATCCACTGTACTATAACTCTACTACCAATTTCAGAATTTTCTTATTATGTCCACTCATATACCACCCAATAAACACTTTTCTAGGTATTCACCAAAAGAGAAGAAAACATGTTTCTACACATCAGGCACATGGATGTTTATGACCATTTTATTTATAATTGGAAAACTTGGAATTCACGAATATGTCCTTTAGTGGTAAAAGGATAAACTACAGTAAATTTACACAATGGAATACTATTCAATGCAAAAAGGAAAGAAGGAATTAACTATTCAGACTCAAGGAAGGACACTCAGGTGCATACATCTAAGTGAAAGAAGTCAATCAGAAAAGGTAAACTGTATGATGTATTAGTATGGGAATGTCAGTAGTATGTCAACAGAAATATTAATGGTTGGCAAAGAAGAAAGAAATGGGTTAATATATCACAAAATTCTGATGGCAACAAAATTATTATCTGCTATTGTCTACAGGCAATTCCTGTCAAATATGTTTATAAAAACCCTACAGAATGAATGTTGTCCATCATTGGTATACAGATATTCCTTGTTTAATGACCTAGCTGTTTAGAGACCGCTTGCACTTATGACCATCTCTTCACCTTTACGACCACTCACACTTACGACCATCTCACCGATGGTACTTGCTAAAGTGCTTAATTTAGAAGTTGAGGTGGAAGATAGCGAGGAATTAGTGCAATATATGAAGGAAGAGTTAACTACCCATGATTTAATAGAGTTGGAAGCATATAAGAACCTGGAAGAGGAAGAAGAAAATGAAAACATGGAAGAAGTACCGAAGAAGTTGACTATGAAGGGACTAGCTGGTGTGTTCTCAAAAGTGAATATAGCTATGTCGGAACTAGTGAACTAGAGAGTATGAATCCGAATGTTGAACAATTCACAAAAGACAAATAAGTAAAGTTTTACAGTGCTATCGTGAAAAGTAAGATTTTGAAGGATTCATTGACTAAAATGATAGCCTGAATTTATTTAGTTTTTGTTTATTTTAAATATCCTTTTCCCATCTTGTACACTCTATAGTACAGTACTGTGGTTTTTGGTGTTTTAATGTACCTACTTTACTAACTTTATGTTCTGCAGTACATTGCAGTACTGTGTGCAAATTACACAACCTATACGATTTAAAACAAATGGAAGTTTTCAGTTTGATCTTTCTCGTTATTTTACTTATTCAGAATGCTGTATTTGTCAAGTACTATGATATACTGGATTACTGTGTACAGTACATGCTGTTCCTCACTTAAGCACCAATTCACTTAACGTCGTTAAGTGAGGAGTATCTTTACTTGCATATAAACTATTGGCACTGAGATAATGATACATCCCCAAAATAATGTAGATGTATTGTTTGTAACTAATAAAGCACTTGGCACAGAATGAAAGTAGTATGGAGATTGTATTTAAGTGAAGTCAGGGAGGCCAATGGGAAATATTCATGCTTTTGGTACAGTGTTGCTATTCACATAGAATTGTATACTTTACCTTCTGCTTTGTGGTGCTGGTGACGGATGGAACTCAGGGCTTCACACTAGCAAGGAAGTCTTTTACGTAAGGCAAATATTTTCTACCACCAAGTTACATTTTTGCCTCCTGTAAAACCATCTTAAAATTATTTTAAAATTACAAACATAAAAATAGCATTCAACAGAAGCTATGAGTGGGTTACACAGCCCAAAACAATGTTTACCTGACCCTTTATGGAAATATTTGCATAAAGTTTTGGTATAATATTACACTGCAATTTCTTTTCCATTGCTTTCAGTTAAAATTTCCCTGTTTTATTAAAAAATGTATTTGTATTGTAAATGACATAAGTATATTAGTAATTGCTCTGATGTGAATATTTCTTAAAAAACAATTTGTTGATTATACTTAGTCACAGCAGGTAATCAAAATACTTATCTGAACTAGATAAAATAACTGAGTAATCTGAAAGTAGTACAATGAGTCTATTCATTTTATAAATAGGAAAATTAGAAACTGAGATGTAGAGAGGTGAGGTGTCCTGCCCAAAGAGAAAAGGGATTTGCCTGATTAGAAACTGTATTTGTTAAATAATGATTATTTTCACCAAGTTACTACTATCCAATAACATGTTAAGTCATAATACTAGAAGATATTTTCTTTTTTTTTTAGAAGATATTTTCTAACTTCCTTCCCTGATAAGAGCCTCTAGCTATGTATGTCTATCAAGCATATGGAACATAGTAAGAGAGAGAAGGAACATCATTTTCCAATTTATTTCCAAATTATTTCATTTTATTTATTTTTTATTTATTTCCAAGTCACATTAAGCAGCTATGTGTGTCATGTGGTCAGCATATCTCACTGTACAATACATGGTGAAAAAATGCATATAAATCTGGAAGCCCTTTAGGGCTTTGTCTCATTTGGCTTCTGTCAAGTTCAGTACATAGAACATACAAGGGAATGTTTGTAGCACCCAATGAATGAAATTAAGGTTGTCAGTCTAGTCTCAACTTGTAGATCTGTTATTTTGGTTCGTGAATATCCTTCACAGTTTTGTCTTTTCCTAATACCTTTTAAGTTTTGCTCAGTTAGCCTTCCCTTGGCTTTATTTCAAACTATCCTTCTGGATTTAGACATCAAATATCACCATTTCCCAGGGATGGAAATGTTTAATGGTTGAGAGATAAAAGAGAAGGCTGCTTAGCCTGGCATCTAATCCCACATTGCCTGATCTGACTGGCCTTTGCTGAAAGTTATAGTGAGGGCAAATATTGTGTCCTCAAAACTCACTTTTTAAAATGTCTAGCAAGTGGATTACTGCCAATAAATACTATTTTTTGGTTATTTTCATTTTTTTATCTTTCTGATTCTGTTGTTCTTCTTTATATCCAACATATGACATTGTAAAATTTCAGGAGCAAGTTTTACGTTAACATTTCAAGACATTTTACTAAGACAGCTACAGACTGCTGGGTTTTAGCTTTTATTTAAACAATTGTCTTTGGAGCTTCAATAACCTGCCAGACTTTTAAGGTGAAACAAATAATGGAAGGACAAGTAAGACACAGCTCGTGGCTCTAGGAAGGTTCACAGGGAACTTGTGATAGGTCACAGTTGACAAAGAAATGTGATCACAATAAAGTAAGTCTTAAGTCTATGGTCATCATTTCTGAAGGGAAGAAATCATGAGTAATCTTCAGGGAAGAAGATGAATATGTGTTGTTCTAAAGGGCATTTGTTATTTGCTTTTCCTATGTTGGACTGATGTGTAAGGGAATTCTTGTTAATCAGAATTAGAAGTTATTTTTTAAAATTAGTTATTTCTTTTTCTCTCTGTGCCAATTAAATTAAAAAAGAGAAAGTAAAGGTGAACACTTATCATTATATTATGTTTTCTATTTTATCCATAGAGTTAAAATGGATACTAGAAAAAATGGCTATGTGATTTTGTTGTCTCATTAGACAAGATGTACACCTAAAATCTTTATCAGTACTACAGGTAGTTGGGCTACCATAAAAAATACAGTTCTCCTTTGAGATGGTTTAAAAATGTATGTTAAATAATTACCACAGCTGCTAAGCTGATTCAAACCATAGTTTGAGGAGAACATGGGAAGCCTGGGAGAGAAGATTGGGCCTAACATCACTATAATTAAGAATCAGTCCTGGACAATCTATTCCTGCCAAGACCCCTATATAGCTATGCACAAGCCATGCCACAGACAGGACATACTGCACAAGAAATTAAACATTTTAAATAACATGTCTGAAAGAAGCTCTCTAGTTGCAAAGTGGAGGCAGCTGCATTATGATATTTAGCCATCTTTATTTTCTCTTTTAACTCAGTGTATATAGACAGAGTCAATTGTGTGTTTTTGCTCTCTGTCTCCAAGGATATAGTGATTTAGAGTTCTGGAGGCAGTTTTATTAAATTTCTATCACTGGTCGTTCCTTCATGTGCTACCTTGGTAAGCCACTCAATAAGTGTGTGACTCGGTTATCTCAGCCCTATGCAAGGCCTAATAATAATATTTCAGTTAGCATTGATCTAAAATTAAATCAGACATCTTATCAAATAGTTAACCAGTAGCTGCCAAAATTAGTGAACCCAATGTAATGCCTTTCATGATTCTTTCTGTTTAGACTGTGTTGTCATCATGCATGTGTTTTTCTCATTGCATTTTTAGTAAAAATCTTCAGTTCAGCAGAAAAATAAGTAAATGAGAGCTTTTGGTTTTTGGAATCATTCCACTATATATTTTCAGATACTGTATACCAATGGTAAAATAATAGATAACATGAATAAATAATGTTTTTAATAGTAAGCTTAGTGTCTGTGATACCCTTTAGTAAGGACAAAGTTTGGAGGATGTTGTGTTGGTGATTCTTAGAAGTTATTTTAATGTTCCCATTGATAGGCATTTATTGTTTGATTCATTATCTTGTCATTGGTTAGTGGTCATTTTCAGAAAAAAATTCAAACTTGCATATGTTATCTATTTATAAATATTGTAATTCTGTATGGCTCAAGTTGAAAACGTAAACAGCCCTAGAAAGCCACTTTTTTTTTTTTAAAGAGTAACCTACTTGGAACAACGCAGCAATGTGAAGATCAAAACCATCTCCACTCTGCCATGCCTCTCTTTTTTTTAAGAGACAATGTTGTCTAGTATAGATAATATGCTATAGACAATATAGTTTAATTAGAAATCAGAAAGTTCTCAAATGTGGCATTCATTCTGTACAAATCACAAGTCCCTGTACCCATAGCCAAGAGCATTTTGTGAGCTCTGAACTTCAGAGAAACTATCAAATGTAAATACAAAAGAAGCAACATGCTATTTAATGAATACACTGCTAGCTAGAGAAAGAAAATTAGGAAAAGTGTTAAAATAGTCTATTGTGTGTGACTGGGCAGGGATTTTTCATAAAGCGTCGGTTGTTCTTAATTTAAAACCCAACACATATATTTCATATTAAGATATGAAAATATGGGAGCCGGGAGGTGGCGCAGGAGGTAAGATGCCTGCTGCCTTGCCTAGGACGGACCACGGTTCGATCCCCCGGTTCCCATATGGTCCCCCGTGCCTGCCAGGAGCGACTTCTGAGCGCATAGCCAGGAGTAACCCCTGAGCGTCACTGGGTGTGGCCCAAAAACCAAAAAACAAACAAACAAAAAAAAAACAAAAAAGATACGAAAATAATCTAAAATTTATGGGAAAAGGGGAGCCTTCTTTCTGCTTACCTGAATAGAAGAAGCATATTTTCTATGTTCCCTAATTTCACTACTTTCTTGGTCTCTGTGTATTTCTCATCCTTCACTTAAGTAAAATAACTCTCTGTGTTATGTCATGTTTAAATAGGGCTTTTCTACACATTTCCCTTCATTAATATGTAGGTTTGGGAACCATACCCCATGGTACTTAGTGCTTCTGTGGATCACTGTTCATGGAGCACTCCTGGTGGGACTTGGGGGACTATATGGGATGCCTGAGATAGAATTATAGTCTATCTGCAATATTAAAGATCAAGCACCTTCATCCTGTACTATCACTCTGGCCCCAGTTCCAGTAGATTTTTGATCATAAGTAAGTAGGAGACTATGAACCTTGTAATCTTTTCAGATTTCTCTTAGATCCAGCTAAGGACAAGGTAACACATCTTTATTTTGGGACATACTGTCTTATAGTATATTTTTTTTATTTCAGAGTAAAACAAGGATAATTATTTTTCTTTTCCTTCCTTCTTTCCTTCCTTTTCTTTCTCTTTTCTTCTTTTTGTTTCCCCCCTTAATTTTTTTTTGCTGAAACTATAATTAAAACTTCAACTAACAATATGTCCTGAGTTTTTAAAAAATCTGGGATGGGGGCCAGTTTGTGCAGTGGCACACGGTAAAGTGTTCCCTTGCTCGCAGCTAACCTAGGATGAACCTCTGTTCTATTCCAAAAGCGTCCCATATGGTCCCCCAAGCCAGGAGCGATATCTGAATACATAGCCAGGAGTAACCCCTGAACATCACTGGGTGTAGCCCAAAGAACCAAAATAAGTAAATAAATAAATAAGTAAGTAAATAAAAATCAGGAATGGCCATGGGGTTTCTTCCTCACAGATTAATCGTGGTGTGCTTCAGCATTATTCTGTGAAGACCAGATATGAGGATGTCTCTGGAGGTATGAAGTTAAAATATAAGGTGTAGTAGAGGAGAGAAAGAAAAAGTCTTGTCAGTAATAAGGTTTTATCTTAATGTTGTCAAGTGACTTCTGGAGTTATCGCTGGCACATTTGTAAGTATTTGCCTCAGCTGCAAAGTCTGCTTTACACAGTCATTTTGTGCCAGAGAGACTATTTAAAATTGTACTCATGGGGATGTCTCCTGGAAGGAATCTGTTCTTAGCTGTGATGATAAGGAAAGAAGCAGACATGTCATTCATTGGTTGCCCTTAGGATAAGAGTGGATCGAGGTTTTCTGAGGAAAGGGCAGAGGAGAGAATTATTCCAAGTTACTACCAGATTTCCTGGTTAAAAGGATCATTTTAAACTGCCTCCAACTCAGGAAATGGGGAAAATTGCATCTTCTATATTGATGATTGCTTCCCTCAGTCTTTCCTCTTCAGCTGTCTTTGAAGGGAATTGAATCATGATTAGGGCAGAGTTCTCCTTGCCAATAATTAAAGAATTACTTTGTTGGCATGTATGGCCTTGGAAGTCAGATGTAGTGAGTTCAAGTATTAGAAACCCCTAGGGACTGGAGCGAATGCACAGGGCGTAAGCCATCTGCCTTGTAGGCCCTAGTCTAAAATGTACTGGGTTCGACAGCCCCCCGCCCCCCGTGTCCCATTTGGCTCCCCAAGACAGGAGTGTTTTCTGAGCTCATAGGCAGGAGTAACCCCTGAGCATCACTGGGTGTGCCCCCCCTTAAATACAAATACCAGCAAATATAAAATACTAATACAAATATAGCTTTATCCCCACCACCAAAAGTACTAATACTATTTTGTATATTAGCAATTTTTAAATGTTTAAATGACTGATATTTAAGTAATCAGAACATCTCAAGAAAGTGAACAAATTGGTAATGAAAAAATATAACCTCACAAATTTGAAATAAATATTTGTTCATCATTATCACAAGCCATAATAAGCACAAGAAATAACTAGTAAGCATAGGTGTGTTGTTGTATTGACACATTTTTGTCAATAGATTTATATCTGAGTTATTTATATAATAAAACAAATAATACTAAGAAGCAAGGAAAAATGAGTTCTAAGAATATGCTTATGTTAGAGTGAAAACTAAGTAAGCCAGTTGCAATCTGGTTATATTTCTTTTATTCAAAGATCAAAATGTCCTTTATACACTAGGAAAAAAATGCTAGATACATTTGGATTCAGTAGATATCACCAACTCCCTTTTTCAAGTGTTCTGACTTTGGCAGAATCCAAGAAGCAGTTTGCAAAGCACTTTTCCTTAATATTTAAATTCCCTTTGAGGTTTAAAGATAAATTTAATCCACATGTTTCTGATTCATTTGCACTCAACTCATAAAAAAAAGTTCTTCAATTTGATCTCATTGTGGTCCAGGGGCATTAAAAAGCTTTCAAATGAGGCTTCCTCCTTGAATTGAAATCCAGATGTTGTGTTTTGTCAGCTCTAAGCAAATTTGAAACTCAGAAAAGTCTTGGTCATAAATGAGAAGGCACAGATGGTTTTGGAACTTATAAAAAATGCACAGATAATATAAACTCTCTTAAGATAGTAGGAACTATTATTTTTAAGGGTTTCATTCAACTGGTGGGTTAACATTGTGCTCATTTAAAAATGGCAGTATCTTCAGCTAAGGGAAATTGGATGATGGGGCCAAACTTAAAGCAAGAGAAAGCCAGAAATACTCTCAGAGACCATCTTTTTACTAATCACGAGTAGTGATTAAAATAAATAAATAGTAGGAGGGTGAAAGGATGGAACCAAATGCTAAAGCCATATGGTAACACCATCAGGGATAGAAGAAAAAAGGTTACTTTTCACAGTTCAAATACTCCCTCATATTAGCCACAAAAAATGGGGAGAGAAGGAACTGAAATGTATAATACATGGCAGTGGTGATCATATTCTAAAGAATGATTTCTTGTCATGTTAAAGATATTAAAACTCCAGTCTTAATTTTGCATTTTGAATAAAAGTGTTGTTTCTGGGTCTGGAGAGATAGCACAGTGGCATTTGCCTTGCAAGCAGCTGATCCAGGATCAAAGGTGGTTAGTTCGAATCCCAGTGTCCCAAATGGTCCCCCATGCCTGTCAAGAGCTATATCTGAGCAGACAGCCAGGAGTAACCCCTGAGCACCGCCGGGTGTGGCCCAAAAACCAAAAAAAAAAAAAAAGTGTTGTTTCTTCTTAGATAATATTTGAAAATTATTTTCTACTTTTAAACCAGTTCATCCATTTGTATAAACATAAACTTGCCTCTTTTAACTAGTAATATTTTTCTCCTTAGAATGTAGATTAATAATTTTCTAAGTTATATCTGCATTAGGATGAATTTATCAAAATGTTATACTTAACAAAAACTAATAATCATCCACTGAGGATGCTTTTTATAAATTTTTGAAACTTTCTATACTAAATATGCTACCTGGAGTCAAAATGATAATAAAGCTAGTAAGCTTCTTGCCTTTCATTCTGCCAGCCTAAATGGAATCCCCAGTATCCCTTATGGTTCCTCAAGCCCAGCCATCAGTAATTCCTAACTAGTGAGATTAATCCATGAGCACTACCAGCTATGGCACCAAAACAAAAAAAATATATATAAATACAATAAAATAAAACAACGCCCTTTGATTTAACATTATTTCTGTGTTTAGTTTATATGACCATTTATATCAGTGGTGATTTCCTGTTGAGATTATTTGGAAACAACAAAATTTAGATTCAAATTCTATTTGCATTTGTACTTACTGATTTAGGGAGTTTACATCGTCCCTTTACATTTTCATACTCAATTTTTATAACTATAAAATTAATTTTTTAAATAAAAGACATATAAAGTCTGTTGTGAAGATAACGTGGTGGGCAATTCCTCTGTTTTCCTTTTCTGTTCGCATTAACTTTCCTCTTACAGGTAGGTATTTAATAAACCCTATTTTCTTGTCTGGACTTAGGGGTCCTTTCATTTAAGCAGAAAATTATTTTTTAATTATTTTCCAATAGAATCTACAGAATATCTTTGTTGACACAGCAATCATTTTCCCAGACCCTCAGCCTGACAGGACTCCTGTGGCATGCACATGGGATACTATGGATTGAACCTATGTCAGCCATGTACAAAAAAAAAATGCCTTACCAATTGTACTCTCAAATTCCCTGTATTTTGATGTTACCAGAATTGATTATAGTAATTAATTCCAAATTATACTGCCAGATTCCAACACTGATTTTTCTGAGCCACTATATTTTTCAAAAATAAAATATCAAAATCTAATAAATATTAAGACTAATATCAACATCACTTACATTCATTTCCATATTTTAGTGTACTTAAGTTTACAATATATGGGGAAAACATTACATATAATGTATGTAATAAAACTACATGTTCATTCCTAACGTATTTAAAGTCAGCTAAAATATCATATATTTTGATCTTTTTATTATAAAAAATATTTAGGCATCATAATTACATGCACGATTGTAGTTGGGTTTCAGTCATAAAAAGAACATCGCCCTTCACCATTGCAACATTCCCACCACCGGGGGCCGGACGGTGGCGCTGGAGATAAGGTGCCTGCGCTAACCTAGGATGGACCGCAGTTCGATCCCCCTGTTCCCCATATGGTCCCCCATGCCTGCCAGGAGCGACTTCTGAGCGAATAGCCAGGAGTAATCCCTGAGCGTCACTGGGTGTGGCCCAAAAACCAAAAACCAAAAAAAAAAAAAAAAACCCAAAAAACATTCCCACCACCAATGTCCCTGATCTCCCTCCTCCCCACCCCTGCCTGTATTCAAGACAGACATTCTACTTTTCTCATTCATTAACTTTGTCATGCTAGTTGTTAGTGTAGTTATTTTCCTAACAGCATTCACCACACTTTGTGGTGAACCTTATATTGAGTACTGATCCTTCCAGCCCTTTACTCTATTGTCTCTAGGATTATTAAAATAATGTCATTACATTTTTTAAAACCCATAGGTGAGCGAGAGTATTCTGTGTCTATCTCTCTCCCTCTGACTTATTTCACTTAGCATAATAGATTCCATGTAAATCCGTGTATAGTAAAATTTTATTACTTCATCTTTCCTGACAGCTGCACAATATTCCATTGTGTACATGTAACACAGTTTCCTGTTTTCATGCTTTCTTTCCCTTTTCATTCCTTCCAATGTTAGCACTAAACCAGGACCTCACACTGTGATTCACTGAGAAGACAGAAAAGATACATGTAGTTTTGGGTCACTTATGTTACTCTCAAGTAAATCTGACCCGATCATTGAATTCTTAGAAATGAGAGAAAATTAAGTTCCTCTGCATTCTGAAGTTTCCTTTATATTCTCTAATCAACCATACTTGAAGCCTTTTTTATCAAGAAAAAATATTCTCTCATCAATACAAACCAGTTTTTGGAAGAGGAACAAACTTTATTCTGCACTCATTCCTGGGAGGGTTCTGGGACCACGTGTGGTGCCAGGGATCAAACCCAGGTCAGCTTTGGAAAGTCAGTGCCCTACTTTCTGTACTGTATTTCTATCCCTAACACAAACTACTTTGAAATGTTTAATACTAAGTTAAAGTATACGCAAAATGTACCTTTTAATTAATATTAAGATGGTTTTATTTTTATCAAATTTATTTTTTTAGTTACTGTAATTGACAAAGTTTTTGTTTTGTTTTGTTTTGTTCGTTTGTTTTTTCGGGCCACACCCGTTTGATGCTCAGGGGTTACTCCTGGATAAGTGCTCAGAAATTGCCCCTGTCTTGGGGGGAACCATATGGGATGCCAGGGGATTGAACCACGGTCCTTCCTTGGCTAGCACTTGCAAGGCAGACACCTTACCTCTAGCGCCACCTCACTGGCCCTGACAAATTGTTTTGTAATTGGTTAATAGGTATACAGTATTCCAACAGCAATTCCTTCAAGTTCAGATGATTTACATAAAAATATTAATAGCCATGACTTAAAAAATAATAATCAACTTGTTACTGAGTTTTTACTGGTAAAGAATTTGTTTTAAAACCCCAATTCCTGAGGCCGGAGAGGTGGTGCAGTGGTAGGACATTTTCCTTGCATACAGCTTACCTAGGATGGACCACAGATTTGATTCCCTGGCAACCCATGGGTTCCTCCAAGCCAGGAGCTATTTCTGAGGACAGAGGCACTGGAGTAAACTATGAGCGTCACCAGGTGTGGCCTCTAAACAAAACAAAACAAAACAAAACACAAAACCAATTCCCATAGAGCCTGCAGAGAGTGGTAACCTGTTTTGTTCAAAGAAAAAAAATAAATTTCTCTTCATAAATAAATCTTACAGGTTTATTAGTCTGCTGTAATTTCTAAGCCATCCACAATTATTTCATATTACTTAAAAATGTGTTTCAAAGGGCTGGAGCAGTGACACAGCAGTAGGGCATTTTGCGTTGCACATGTTAACCCTAGGACAGACAGAGGTTCCATCCCAGGTGTCCCATATTGTCCCCCCAAGCCAGGAGCAATTTCTGGGTGCAGAGCCAGGAGTAACCCCTGAGTTGAGTGAGCATCACTGGGTATGGCCAAAAAACCAAATAATGATGATGATAATAATAATAATAATAATAATGATGATGATGATGATGATGATGATAATGTGTTTCAAGAGAACCTTCACACTTTTCTGGTTCATTATTTA
>PVKC010034358.1:0-13740 GCA_004027635.1 Crocidura indochinensis
TTTTTTTTTTTTTTTTTTTTTTTTTTTTTTTGGTTTTTGGGCCACCCAGTGACACTCAGGGGTTACTCCTGACTATGCACTCAGAAGTCGCTCCTGGCTTGGGGGACCATATGGGAAACCAGGGGATCGAACCTCAGTCCGTCCTAGGCTAGCGCAGGCAAGGTAGGCACCTTACCTCCAGCGCCACCGCCCGGCCCCAAATCAATTAATTTATTATTACTATTAGTTTTGTTTTGGGGGCCATACCTGACAATGCTGAAGAATTATCAGAGATGCCAGAATTGAAACTGGGTCTGCCACATGCAAGGCAAGCATGTGGGCCCATCCGTTTATTTTATTTATTTTGGGTTTTGGGCTACAGTCAGCAGTACTCAGTGTTTACTCCTGGTGATGCTGAGATTGAAGCCAGGTCAGCATCGTGCAAGGCAAATACCTTCCTACCAAGATAGATTCTCTCAGCTCCCCACTGCTACCTTTACTCTCTAGGAGGCTGGGGCCCGCAGGATATAACCCCAGACTTATTATCTCCCACCTCTTACACAGGGTATAGCCTGCTTTTTCTTTCATCATTCCATGTGAACTATACATGTCACTTTTTCTCAGGAGGAATCAGTGGGACTCACATTCTTAGTGACAAAATGAGATCTCAAGAGGCTGGTGACTTTGTCCAAGGTCTTAAACTACGGAGAGCTAAAGCAGGAAACCAAACCCAGCTACAATTCCAGAATTCAACTAATCAGCCCTGAGATGGCTCATCTTGTCAAAAGGGAAAGAATGAATCTTCTGAGACCATGGTGGAGAACTGAGGCACACAGCAATAGGGTGGAACACCAGGTCATTGCTTGTTCTTTTCTACCACCAAGATTCCTTCTAGAATATGTTCAGTGATGGGGGATTGGTACGTTTGTACCCTGTGAGAATGACCCAGGGATAGGCGTAAATGAGGAGGCCAGGGGCACAAGCTGCAAAATTTTTGTTAATTGTTGGTTTGGGAGCTATATTAGGCGATGCTCAGTGTTTACTCTTGGCTCTGTGCTGAGTGGTCACTCCTGGTGGGGCTCAGGACTATATGGGGTACTATGTATCAAAACAAGGTTGGCTGCATGGAAGGCAAGTATCATATCCATTGTGCTATCTCTCAGGCCCCAGAGAGAAAAATCTTTTCTTTTCTTTTTTAATGGTTTTTGTGTCACACCTGGCTCTGCGCTCAAAAATCACTCCTGGCTGGGTCCGGGGACCATATGGGATGCTGGGATTCAAACCACCATCTGTCTTGGATCAGCTGTTTGCAAACACCCTACTGCTGTGCTATTTCTCTGGCCCCTATTTTCTTTTTATTTTTTAATACATTTAATTCTCAACTGGTGCATTGGAGACCCAGGGGTTGCCTTCCTGCTGGGTAATAAATGTAAGAACTTGGGGTTACTTCTTTGGGTTCTATAGTGTGGGTGCTTACCTGGGTCACACACCCCCCATTAGTACTTGGAAGCCTCCAGGGATGTACCTGGTCATGCTCATGGGAACAGATGTGGTGCTAAGGATGGTACTAGGTCTGGTCACATGGCAGCCAAATACCGTAACTAGCCTCGTATTATGTCTCTGTCCCTAGAGGCCTGAAGTTTTAGCACTTGGAGTCTAGGTCTTTGGGCTCTGTCTTGCCTTCTCCCTGCCACCCTCCTAGTGTGTTACAACTCCAAACTGCATCCCATTCTTCACCCCTTGGGCCTTTCCAGCTCCTGGGAATAAGAAGCATCTTTCCAGAGATCTGTAAGATCTAGCTCATTGGGCAGCTCACTAACCTCCCTTTGTCCACTCAGCTTCTTTCCACTGCAGCCACATGGTCCTGGCTAAATCAGGAACAACCCAGCATTCTCCTCCTGGGACCCTCATACTCACTGCTCTCTGTCTTTTTGTTGTTGTCGTATTTGTTTTGTTTTGTTTGGGGGCCACACACATTGACGCTCAGGGGTTACTCCTGGCTATGTGCTTAGAAATCACTCCTGGCTTGGTGGGACCATATGGGAGGCCGGGAGATCGAACTATGGTCCATCCTAGGCTAGTGCTTGCAAGGCAGATGCCTTACTTCTAGCACCACCGCTCTGGCCCCTGTTCTCTGCTGCTCTGCCCTAGCCCAGGCACTCTGCTTCCTGACATGGTCTTCTCCACAATTCTGATTCCCCATGATGCCTTTCTAACCACCCTTCCTACACACATGTTTACAATCCAGCACACATTCCTATGACCTATCTCAGTATTATGTCCCCTTAGCACTTACCTAAAGTGCTAAAGGCTTTTGTCTTCCCTATTTCTCCAAATGCAGGCTGGTCAAAGGCTGTAGTGATTTTAGTCAGTGCTGGCCTAGATTAAGAGTGCAATAAAATCTGCTTGCTGCCTGGCTGGAACATGAGTTCCTTTCCCTCAATTAAGGTTCAGCTGATATAATATCCCTGAAGTGATAGTACAACAGATAGGACACTAGTCTTATACATCGCCAACCAGGTTTGATCATATGATCCCAAAGCACCACATATGGTTCCTGAGCTTGTTAGGAATGATCCCTGAGCACATCTGGGTGTGGCCTAAAGCAATTTCCAAATAAACAAAAAGATTCAGCCTGAAAGTGATACTTTTCCAGAACTTGGGATGTGGCTCAAAGTGGTAGAGCACATGCCTTGTATGAACAAGGCCCTGGGTTCAATCCCTGGTAGCATGTGGCTTCCCTTACACCGGGGTGGCGAACAGGATTTTTACTCTCACTCAAAATGGCAAAACGTAATATGTGTTTAATATATTTTTGTTAAAATTATATGCTTTTGCGTGAGTGTTTGTCTATTTTGGCAGGTCACTGCATGGTGTGGCTCTCTGACTCTCACAGTTTAAAATTTTGGCTCTTTGTGTCGAACTTGTTCGCCACCCCTACCTTACACCATTGGGTATGGCCTCCACAACACTAACCTACCCCAGAAACCTGACACTTTACCTCTATTGTTCCCCCAGCAGTGTCCTCCTTGTCTGCCCTGTAGGCCTTCAGCTTGGCTTAAGAAACATTCTGAAGCCCTTCTCTATTCAAGGTTGGTCTTCTCTCACTACTAGATTTTTGCAGTAACTAGTTTGTAAGTTTGATCTTACATGAGTGAATGAATGAGTGAGAAAATAAATGGACAAATCCGAGCTGAGTTGAGGTGACAAAAGAAAAGCCGGGGGGGATGCTATACCTTCTCTCCAATTTCTGTTTGGTCCCCTGCAGGCAGAATTTCCAAGTCTGGTAGCAGGGCACAGGCCTCAAGAACCCTTTGGTAGCGCTTGGAGTCCAGAGCATGGCCAAACAGCACATTCTCCTGAAGAGAGCAGTTCTGGATCCAGGCCTGCTGGGACACATAGGCCACGGAGCCCTGGCACAAGAGAGATTACCTGGGGCTCATTCAGGGCCTGGCCATATCTCCCTCCTCAGGAGTTCCCATGGCTCACCTTGAGGGACACCTTTCCTTCCAGCTTCTCCATCTCTCCCAGCAAGGCACACACCAGCGAAGACTTTCCACAGCCTACGGGCCCCACCATGGCCACCAGTGACCCTTTGAGAATCTGGATATTCAGGCTGGGAGCAAGGTTAGCAGGAGCCCCATCAGAACCAGGGACCAGGTCTTTGGGCCCCAATTCTACCTGGGGACCAAGCAGGCCTTCTCCAAAGGAGTGCTCAGGCCTTTCCTGAGTTCCAGGCCAAAGGCAAGGGTAGGTGTATATTATATGTGTGAGTGTATATGTGTGTAGGAATGTGTGTCTGTAGGTTTGTGGAGGAGTACATGTAGAGGGATATGTAGAGGGATGTGTGTAGGAGTGTTTAGGAGTATTTGCAGGGGTGCATTATAGAAGGTACTGTATGTAGTATGTGTGTGCGGGCATGTGCAGGGGTGTGTGTGTTTGTTAGGAAAGAGCTGCCACTTTTCTGTGCCTCTATCCTGGCACTGTGGAGAAGGGGGGAGAAGCTGTACCTGTGCAGGGAAGGGGGCAGATCCTGGGCCCAGGTGAAAGTGCCATTGTCTATGGTGATGGCAAAACCTGGAGGACCAAGGTAGGCAGAGTCAGGGCTCAGGGAAGAGGTGCGGAGAGAAGGATGGAAGCAAGAGGCCCCTGGGGAAGGCAGTGGGGCTGGAGTGGAGGGACAAGACATATGGGACAAATGCCTTGGAAGGCAGGAAGAGAGGGGCAACATAGTGGAGGAAGAAGGGGCAGAGGTCAGGGAGGCGTGGCAAGAGGGAAAAGAGTCAGAGGCTAAGCAGCCAGGGAAATGGGGCTGCACCTGGGATGATGTGCTTCCTTTCCACACACTGGGGATCCAGCTCATCCTGGCTTAGGAAACTCTGGAGGCGCTTCAGAGACGCACTGCTCTGTAGAGAGTGGGCAGGAGTCAGTTCTGCTCTTGCTGCCACCCCCCACCCCTTGCAGGCTCCTGAAGTCCTTCCCACTGCCAAGGGTGGGTTCACGTTGTAAGAAAGGGGGTTTCTGGGGCTGGGCGGTGGCGTTGGAGGTAAGGTGCCTGCACTAACCTAGGACGGACCGAGGTTCAATTCCCCGGTTTCCCATATGGTCCCCCGTGCCTGCCAGGAGCGACTTCTGAGCGAATAGCCAGGAGTAATCCCTGAGCGTCACCGGGTGTGGCCCAAACCCCCCCCCAAAATAAAGGGAATTTCCAAACTCAGTTTCCCTGAACCACATCTGACCTCCTCTGACTCCATCGACCCTTAACAGCTACATGTTTAGCTTCACACCGGCCAAGACATCCCTCCTGCGTCCAGTGCATGCCCCTGTCCCGACGAGCTGCCCTGTTCCAGCAGACACCTCCGCCCTCCCCTGGTCACCTGGGCCAGGTAGTTGATCAGTTGCGGCAGTGTGCTGAGGGACACCTTTAGGCTGTTTAACAGGGACACGGACACAAAGGCCTTCTCAGCATCCAGCACATGGCTTGGGTCCACCAGCACGTACACCCCGAGGCTCATCAAAGTCACCTGGGTGGGTGGGGAAGAGGTCAGGGTGCAGGCAGCTCGGCCCTAGTCACCTTTGGTCTTTAAAGTGAGGTCCTCACCAAGAAGGGGGTGCAGACCCAGATGAAAGTGGAGAGAGCATGCAAGCAGGCGATTTTCCACACCAGCCGGAGCTCGTCCTTCCGGATCCTCTCCACCTGCTCCAGGAAACTCTTCTCCCAGGCATAGAGCTTCAGCACCTTGATGCCTGCCAGGATCTCGCTCATCAGCCTGATACGTGAGTCCTTGAACTTCATTTGCTCCACCTATCGTGAGAGTGGCAGTGACCCTTCCTGACTGCCCCCCCAACCCTCCCTTCGTGGCACTAGATGTGCCCAACCCAGTCTCCCCCTGCACCCCGATGGCTCTGTGGGTCTCTACTTCTCATCACTATTTCCTGGGCTGTGTGCCACCCTCAACTATGAGTTTCTGAGGGTTCCAACCCTTAGTTCTCCTAGGCCCTAACCCTGGGCATAGCACCCTAAATTCATTTATTCATCCAAGCCCCATGTGTTCTGGGTCTTCTCTGAGCAGGGCTTTGTGCAGGATGTGAGATAATGAGAATCAATGCCATCAGCTCTAGTAGTCTGATGGAGGATGCTGGTAAGGAGCAAGCAATTGCCTGAATAAATGCATCACAAATGAGCACTGATACTCTGAAGGGGTGGGATCTAGGAAATCAAGAAGGAGCTGGGCAAGGGAGGAAAGGAAAGAAAATTCCTTGGAACAGAGTGTAGAGAGCCAGAGGCAGGAAGGGCCTGTACATGGGACAAGAGACAACAGTCAGATGGCCAGAAATTTGGCCACATTCTGGCAGGGGATGGAGAGGGAGGCTAACAATATAAGAAGAGTACTTAGGAATTGAACAATTATTTTTTGAGTGCCACAGAAACAGTTGAGGGTGTTAATGAATGTTTGCAAATACTAGACTGACCAGCTATTTCCACTTAGCCCAGTGGCAGAGAAACTCTCCTTATCCCCTTAGAGGGAGGCTGGAATCCCCACTCTGTCCAATTTGGGCTTGCCTCTCTGCTGGGTAGGTGTGGAGTCACAGTTACAAAAGGCAAACGTTTCTAAAAGCCCCTGGCCAGAACAGTGAGGGAGGAGGGAATAAGGATGGTCAGGGTGATTGTATCATCCTCCTTCAGTCCCCCAGGTTCACCCTCAAGGACACTCACCTGCAAGGCCTGCATCTTCAAGGTCACTGCTCCGTGGAGAGGGATCAGCAAGATTATGAGGGCAACTCCCGCCAGCACAGAGGGACCCAGGTTCTGAGGACATGGAGGTCAGTGAATCAGAGGAATGGACTAAGGAGCAACATACAGAGGCACAGGCAAAACACGCCAAGGACCTATTGACACTCGAAGATGGGCAGGAAGCTTAGGTCTATGGTTGGTTAAACAGTCAGCAAAAAGCAGATGCGGAGAAAGCAAACAGAACATGTGAGAAGCTGTTGTGCTCCAGATCCTGCCAGATGGGCAGAACCCAAGGGCATCAGTGATGGAGAATGACAGCTGAGCACCTCCCTCCGGGCCCCAGGTCCCGACCCCAGGAAGGAGGGCTGCAAGAATTCTGTTTCCCGAGTCTGTTCTCTTAGGGGCAGTTCTTGTCACTTCTCGTTTCTCTGCAGAATAAAACTCCCTCTTGTCCCTTCTGTGAGCCAAGGTCAGTAGAAGGAGCACAGGGCAGGGTGGGAGTCTACCTGCCAGAGGAAGTAGATTGCCAGAAAAATCTGCAGGGGTGCAGACCACACCATGTTGAGGAAGTGGACAAGGTCCATGAGGTGCTGCGCGTCCACCGACATGAGGTTGACCATCTCCCCCACGGTGAACTCTCGTCTGACTGAGCTGGTGATGACAAGGGCCTGCGGGGGGTTGTGGCAGGGTCAGGGACTTCTTGGGGAGTGGGCCCCCTCCCTGCTGCACCCCTGCTGGCAGCTGACCTTCCTGTAGATGACACCTAGGACTGCTGTCCGAAGTTTCAGCCCAATGACAACGACCAAATGGTAATAGTGGTGCAAAATGAGGGTCTGCGTCACGGAGAACAAGAACATCAGTCCAGCCACCATGAAGCCAAACCAGTTGGGGGCTGTGGGATCTGAGATGAATCTGATCAGGACACTACAAAGGGAGAAGAGAGGCCTAAGATGGGGCATCCAGGTCTCTTCCTTATTCCCTTGGCCTCTGCTCTGTTTCTGTTTCTCAAACCTCTTGGGGGTTGCTGAAGGGGTGCTAACCTGGCAGGGAGGTGTTCCCTTGCCCCATGTTCCCTCCGACCTTCACCTCCTTTCCATGAGCTTCAATTCCTCCCTTCTTCTCATGGCCACCATGGTTTTCACCAATTATCTTTCTTGCCTCAAGGCAGGAAGAGCGGCCACCAGTATGAGAGTTAGGCTGCCTACACTTCAGGATACAGATTTCTCTAAAGTTCCCAGCTGACCACCTCAGCCCTCCAGTCTATTGTCTCCATCAATGTACCTTTGGTGCTGCCTGCTGAGTTTCTCCCAAGACTCTTGATCTCTCTTCTCTTACCTTCTCCTTCTCTCCCTCTGGACCCTCAGCTGCCACCCGCTGCGCACCAAGAAGCCCTGCCCGAATTGCCTGCACCCCCTTTGCTCCTGCCTCAGGGGAGTACATCCTCCCTCCCACCCCCGGATGCTCTGGCTCCCAGTCACCACCTCGGAAACAGGAAAGGGGTTTGCCCTGCACACAGCTGATCTAGGTTTAAATATTGGCACCCCCTGAGCCTGCCAGCAGTAAGTCCTGAGTATTGCAGGGTATGGCCCAAAACAGAATAAAACAAAATTAACAAATAGGTTTCCTTCAGATCTCACTATCTGATCTAGGCAGCCACCTCTGTTCCTTTCCCTCTGGACATAAGATGCTTGATCTCTTTTGAAACCATGGAACAACCTCAAATATTGGAACTGGGCCTCTCCTTCTGTTGTGGCAGGAGAGTATCGCCCAAACAGATCTTCAAGTGCTCGTCCTCAAGAGATATACACATGGCTTCACTTGCACAGCGCATCTTTGCAGGCATAAAAATTAAGTGAGGCTAGGTTTCACTGGAGTGGCCTGTTCCCTAAATGAGGATCAAGTGCCTCAATAAGTAAAGGAACCGAGTGATAGCATCGTGGGTAGGGTGTTTAACTTAAATATTGGCTGACTCAGGTTCAATCCCTGGCATCCCATACCATCCCCTGAGCCTGTGAGGAGTGATTCCTGGGTGCAGAGCCAGGAGTTATTCCTAAGCACCATCAGATGTGACCCAACAACAAAGAAGAAAAAGGAATTGGGGTTCATGGAAAGGAGGTGAAGATAGGAGGGAACATTGGGCACTGGAAGGTGGGATGAGAGGGTGGACAATCTAGAGGTCTCTAAGATGACTAAGTCTCTAAGGTGGCCAGCAAAAAGCAGAAAGTGGTGGGGGGAGAGGGAGAGAGAGAGGAAAAGAGAGAGAGAGAAAGAGAGAGAGAGAAAGGAAAGAGAAAGAGAGAACCAGTGGCCATTGGTTATAGTAGCTCCCAGTATTAAATATACAGCTCTTTTGGGGGGCATACCCAGTGGTACTCAGGGATTACTCCTCAGAAATAGCTCCTGACAGGCTTAGTGAACCATATGAGAATTCGAGAATTGAACCCAGGTCTGTCCTGGATCAGCCATGAGCAAGGCAAACGCCTTACTGCTGTGCTATCACTCTGGCCCTAAATCTACTTAAAAAAAAAATCAGAAACTGAGACACACACAACCCCCACCCCACCTTGATCCTGGCTCCATGGCTGACCTCCAGCTCCATTCGTGGCTAAGCCACTGATGCCACACCACCTTGCCCATTTGCCTCCCAGAAGCCACACAACTCTCAGTATTCTCAGGGTGCTGCTCCCCGCTGCAGGCTTCTTGCTCTGCTCCTGCCCCTTCTAATCTGTCTTCTGTTCATCCAGTTCCTGTCCTAAAGTCCCAGTGATTTCTGGGAACACTTGGCCCAGCTGGTCCTGAAAATATGAGCTCCAGTTAGAAGGACAACTCACCATCTTGCAGAGTTCAGCATCTTTGCTACTCTCCCAAACCAGACCACCCTTGTCACTCTCTAGCATTGCTCTCCCGCTTCTCCAAAGTAGTTTCCAAACTCTATCCTGGACTCAAGTCTCATCTTGCCTGGTTGGTTGGTACACGTCCATCTGCCACCCTGCTCATCATCTCCCTCTGGGAGAAAGAATTCCTCAACTGTTCTTTCCATGGGGGTATTGAACAAAAGCCCAGTGAAGGAAGAGATAAGGGAAAGGTGAGGTCTAGTGTGGAAATCACAATCCAAACTTGGACACAGATTCCAACCTCCAGGAATTCACAGCCCAAGCAAGATACCTGGTGTCTCCTGGCAGGAGGTCTTTGTGAAATGCCACCTAGAGCCACTTCTAGTCTTATTTCTCCCTCCAAGAACCCTGCCTGCATTCAGAATACCTGAACTGCTGGAATCACACAGCTGTTTTTGGTTTTGTCTTAAGCTGAACTTCGCCCTCCATCCTCACCTCAGCATGTGCTTGCTTGATTTTCAAAATCCAAAAGACTCCCAGTTGGCAAGGGTGTTCTGCCCCACCTAGGGCTGGCATACCTGTCCCTGTTTTTCTCACACTTGCTTTGAATGTTGTTTATATTGGTTCCTCCCACTAGAAACAAGACCATCTCAGGGTCCGGAGAGAGTTCAGTGAGTAGGGTGCTTGCCTTGCCCATGGGCCAACCTGGATTCGATCTCTAGCATCCCAGGAGTGATTTTTGAGTGTAGGAATAAGCCCTGAGCACTGTTGGGTGTGGCAAAAAAAATAACAAGGGAAAAAGGAAAAAGAAAAAGAAAAGAATCTAGAGAAAGTCTCTGTGACTATCTCTATATGGTGCCTAGCACAACTGTGCAAACCCAGAAATAGGGGGAGGAGACGTGGAGACATAGTCACACTGAAAGGGGCAGACCTGGGTTTTCAGGTGTGTGTGTTGGGTTGCACCCAGTGGTATTGAAACTATTCCTGACTCTGCTTCTGTGTGACCTGCTGCCTCGCTCGAGAATTCTGATGCCAGAGACCCGAACTGAGGTTGCTGGTATGAGGGAGGCACCTTCCTCCCTGCAATCTCCCTCTAATTCTGAACTGGTACTTTTTCCTATGTGATAATCCTTCTGGGTTCAGCCCTCTTGAGGGGTCAAAAACCAACCCTATTTCTCCTTCTGTCTCTCAGTCCCACCCACCAAAGAGGGACTGCAGAAGTAGGAGTAGAGACCTGAGCAACTGTGGGTTGACAAAGGTGAGCAGGTCCTGGATCAGCTTGAAGACAATGGTGATGAGGAAGCTGGGGCCATAGGTGATCAGGAGGGCCCGCAGGAAGGATGGTTCTCGGGGCTTGGACATGGTTCCCATCAGTGCCTCATCCTCCCTGGAAACCGGCTTCCTGTATGCCCCTGCAGCCGTGGGTCTAGTGTGGGCAGAAAGAGGCAGAAATGGACACATGGGTCCTGAGAATTCCCCAGTGGAGGGATTGGTGAGGCTCAGAAGGAGGGACAGGGGGGACAAGGGGATCTTCTCTACCCCACCCTGACCGTGGATCAGCCCAGGTCTCTTGGCCAGCTTGCAGGGTCTGGGCCAGGAGGAATACTCACCCAGTCGCCTGCTGTTGTTGCTTCCAGACCTCCAACAGCTTGGGGACTGCATCTTGAGAACTAATGTCCTTGTTCAGAGACCAGAGGTCCTTCTCCTCCAGGGGACGCCGGTAGCCAAGAATGACCATCCTGGTGGGGGAGGCCGTTTTAGGGTCCCCAGAAAAAAGGGCCTCCCTTGAGAAGTGTGGCCACAAGTTCCTTTATAGCCCCAAGAGGTCGGCATAGGCAACTGCCAGATGCTATCCTCTGCCATACTTCCGGCCCTTCTCATATCCCTCCCAGTTGATCGCTCTGGGCCCTGGAGATCACATTTAGGCTGGCTGGCTGGGCCCAGGGCCAGGTGCCTCCTCTAAGCAGTCAGTTCATGAACGGTCATCCAGGTTCCAGACACAATTCTTCTGGCTCTGAGAGACAGCCAAGGACAGGCTGCAATCCAAGTGCTCAGCCCTGATACTTTCCCTCCAGGCCTAGGCCTATCCCTATGGCCTCAAGATGTAGGGCTGGCCCAATGGTTGGGATGAGAGCTTCCAGTCTAACAGACAGGTTCCTGGGTTCAGGGGTCCTGTGTGTGTGTGTGTGTGTGTGTGTGTGTGTGTGTGTGTGTGTGTGTGTGTGTGTTGTGTGTGTGTAAGTACACATGTGTGGCTCTTAAGGGCTGGGGCAGTTGGAACCCCTGACCCTGCAGTCCATTCCCCTTCTTCCCTCTACCCTGCCCTTTCTCCCTTTCCCTTTCCTCAGGCCAGAGTAAGCCAACTTACTTTGTGAACCACCAGAAAGTCAAGCGGGACAGGAAGCCAGCTCTGTTCTCTGGGCAGGGATTCTAGAAGGTGGGGAAAGAAAGTGGGGGTATGAGGAGGCAGCAGCATAGAGGAAAGAGGCACATCTCCAGGACCAGGTGAGGCCAGGAGGACGGTGGATATGTCTGCAGGCTGGCAGGGCAGGAATAAGGGAACCCCACCACCATCTTGTTCCTGGGAAGACTCACTGGGTCCATGTTTTCCGGGGAGAATAATGGTGCCTTTTCCCGGAAGCAGGATAGGACAAGGGCCAAGAGCAGCAAGGCGAAGTAAATGTAGAAGGTGGTAAAACGGAAGGGCTCCGAGATCTGGCCCTGGGGGAGAGGAGAGTGGAGACCCCTGGGTCTGCTGTCCACCCTGAGGCAGAGCACAAGGGCCTCTGGATCTCCTCTTAATGAGAAAAGAAGGGCTAGGGGTATTCCGGGAGGACCTTCCCTCCCCAGATATCACAGCCAGCTCTGTGCCATATTGCCCAACCCAACCCTCCCCAAGTTAGGGGTTCCTTTGCTAACCACATTGCTGTCAAAGAAATATGGTTCCAAGGGGTTATTTAAATTGCTCAACCACACAAAGAGCAGGTGTTCCCCAGACTGAAGACATTATTCACTGTCTTCTCCAATGGAGAAGAGGAGGCCCTGCATGGACTGTGAGCCTCCCTATTTCATATCATGATCCCATCCCTGCCTGCCTCATAGCCCCCATCAGAAAGGTCAGGAACTGAGGAAGATAGAAGAGGGAGGGGAAGGTCATGAGACTTGTAAGCATGAACTGTTCCTGCAAGTCTGCACATATGTACTCATGGTGAATATCAGCAGACACTCTAATGGCACTTTGCACATGGCAGGGGGTGGTGTCTTTGGTCCTTTCCTATGGCAGCATGAGCCTCAACCCCATGCCCAGACTGTTCCTGGGTAGAGAATCAATCACTAGAAAAGGGCAGAGAGGAGCTCTCCTACTTCCATATGATATGGGTGGTTACCCTGAGGCTACCCAGAGAAGGGGCTGGAGCACCAGGTTTCCTCATCCCTCTTACCTCAGCCAGAGCAGAGAGGATATTAGAGCAGAAAGGAACAATGGCACAGAGCACACATAAGAACCAGAAGATGATGAGCACCCCAGAAGACTGTACTCCCTTCAGACGCTCATACTGGATCAGCACCGTGGCCAGCATCTGTGGATGGGTTTGGGGTGGGTGGGCAGAGCAAGCCTGTGGGAACCAGCCAACAGATCTCCTTTCCCACAGGGTGACTGTGCCAGTCCTCATCCCCTTCCCACTACTGTGTCCACCAAGTCCCAAATCCCCCCTCACATTCCCATCACCCACATGTAATACCCTGAACCCCACACTGACCATAGTGATGCCCACCACCAAGGGGGTGATAAAGAAGATGGGGGGTGGGGCCCTGCCATGAACCAGGCCATAGAAGGAGTAGAAGAGGTCAGCCCAGGAGATACACCACAGCAGGATGCCCAAAACCTGCCAAGAGGGCACAGTATCAGCACCTGCATGTTCACAGGAGGAGGGGATGTACAGGATGGGGGAAGAGCTTATGTTACTGTAACCACCAGCTCCCCTGGGCCCTCACTGGCAGCCTCTCCAGGGGAGAGCGAATTGAGTAACCCTGACCTTCTTCAAGTGTGGAAGATCCCACAGGACTGCAGGCCAGCTGGCCAGTGCCCATGAAACCTGAGTGGCAGGTTGGGTAAGCCTTGGGGAACCCATCCTTCTGATGTGATGGCTCTGGGGCCCAGCAATCCCCACAGGGCCCCCGGGAGATCCTGACCGTCTTGAATCGGGACAGGTGGGAGAGGATGATGTAGCCCCGGCTGTGGTACCGCACGTAGAACAGGTAGCATGGCATGAGTGTCCACAGGTAAATGCAGGGGGTCCAGGCCAGCAGTGAGTTCTGAAAGCAGGGTGTGAGGTCCAACATGTTCTCATACAGGGACAGATTGGAGTCCTGGGGACAGAGAGGACACTTGGTAAGCTGCCTGTCTCCCAGGGTTCTCCCCCTTAGAGTTGTGCCCTCTTGGGAACAAAAAATGAGCCAGTGGGGCCGGAGAGATAGCATGGAGGTAAGGCGTTTGCCTTTCATGCAGAAGGTCAGTGGTTCGAATCCCTGCGTCCCATATGGTCCCCCGTGCTTGCCAGGAGCAATTTCTGAGCATGGAGCCAGGAATAATCCCTGAGCACTGCCGGGTGTGACCCAAAAACCAAAATACACACACACACACACACACACACACACACACACACACACACACACACACACACACACCAATGA
>PVKC010034359.1:0-13724 GCA_004027635.1 Crocidura indochinensis
CAGAAGAATGCCCTTATATGTTACATACAGGCATAGTAGGACCCCCACCTCCAGATACAATGGGTTTGATTCTGGGAATAAGTTCCTTCAATGTAAAAGGCATATCAGTAACCACAGGTGTCATTGATCCAGACTCAACGGGAGAAATTATTGTAGTCATTCACGTGCCGGTTACTTGGACATTTAAAAAAGGAGAAAAGATTGCCCAGATAATAATAATACCTTATGTTAAATGTGGGACTACAAATAAGAAAAGAATTGGAAGTTTTGGAAGCACTGATCTAGGGGCTAAGAAAAACCCACTTGTGGCACTGGTAACTAAGGTTAAAGATAAAAACCCAATGATTAAACTTAATTTAGAAGGGCAAACATTCAACGGCATGATAGACACAGGTGCTCAAGTTACTGTAATTTTCGATAAAGAATGGCCAGAAAATTAGCCTCTCCAAGAAATTCCATATTCATTAGAAGGAGTGGGAGGCCTAAGTTCCTGTTTATTAAGCACAAAAACTATAGTATGTCACGGCCCAGAAAATCAAAAGGTTATAATTAGACCTCATGTGGGCCCTTTTTCACCATCTTTGTGGGGCCGTGACCTGCATAAACAATGGAAGGTAGAATTTCATATTCCATTAGCTCAAGGTGAGCCTGAAACTTCTCCTGAATTAAAAAATAAGGATTTTTTAAATAGGGGCCACTGCCAGAAAGACTCCAGCACCAATAAAAATAATGTGGAAATCGAACGAACCAATTTGGATAGGTCAGTGGCCCCTTAAAACTGAAAAATTAAAGGTGCTAAGCCATGCTACAATCCCTAAGTCCCCTGAGACTTCTAGTCCTTCTAGGCCCTTAGTCCTCACGATGTCTAGCAGTACATCTGAACTGGTGTTCTTGAGGCATCCTCAGTTGTGGTCTTTTCAGCAAAGACGTGGGTCTGGGCGGCTCAGCAGGAGGCACTGGAGCAAAAGCAACATGACATGGGCCAGGGACTCTGAACTGGTGGCCGGGTGCCCTTGCAGGAAAGAGCCCGAGAGGACAGAAAGTCCAGCCCTGCCTCCTCCCTAGTCTAGGCCCTGGGCAGGCTCCTTACACTGTGGCTCTGCCTTCCTGGACTCCAGGTTTGTGGGCCACAAGCCTCTTTGTTTCCACAGACGTTGGCCTGTGTACAGGCTTTGGGGATCTGATCCAGAGGATTATCCACAGGCTTTCAGTATCTCCTATGTAGCGTTGGACCGAGGAATCCAAATAGGGATTCATCGAGCTGGGGAGGCGCATGGCTGCAGGAGCCTCAGATGCCTGGAACTCCTCCATTTAAGGCCAGGAGAGGCGCTGCACCCCACAGGACACACTCACCTATGCATGAACCCTTGCAGGTTCTCCCTGGGGATGGCTGAGGGCAGCAGAGGGAAAATGACTGGAAAGCATGTGAAGAGGATCCTTGTTGGTATGACTTCTGGCTGCAGCAAACTTGCCAGAGTGGTAATGAACCTTGCTGTCACACTCAGTATGCTTCTGGCGTTCTAAGCACTCACACCTTATCTTTGCACAGTCTGTGTGGGAAGGAGGGACATACAGTCATATAAAGCCCTGTGAACTTGTAGGGTATTTTCCCAGGAATATTAGCCCCTTAGAAACATGACAAAGTAGATATTGCAGGTTTGCAGGCAGTGCAACTTTCGAAGGAATAGCAAATATAGGGGATTGTCTCAGTGATTTTGATTTCAAATCAAAATGCTGAACCAATATTTTTGTTTTGTTTTGTTTTTTGGGCCACACCCGGTGATGCTCAGGGGTTACTCATGGCTATTCGCTCAGAAGTCGCTCCTGGCAGGCACGGGGGACCACATGGGGAACCGGGCGATTGAATCGTGGTCCATCCTAGGTTAGCGTGCAGGCACCTTACCTCCAGCGCCACCGCCCGGCCCCTGAACCAATATATATTTTTTTTTTTTGGTTTTTGGGCCACACCCGGTGACGCTCAGGGGTTACTCCTGGCTATTTGCTCAGAAGTCGCTCCTGGCAGGCACGGGGGACCATATGGGGAACTGGGGAATCGAATCGTGGTCCGCAGGCAAGGCAGGCACCTTACCTGCAGCGCCACCGCCCGGCCCCCTCCAATATTTCTTATAATAGATGGCATTGTGAGTGTTAGTATCCACAAAAACCAACCAAGGGCCTCTAAAGGCAATTTCCAATGATTCACAGGTCCAGAGGCTTCAGGTCCCTGTTTGGGCGCCATTTGTGGGGTGATCATGTGGGCCCCAAATACCTCCCAAATTGTGTGACCAAATCCCATTTCTCGGGGAGGCCTTGGCAATAATCGTCCACAATAAATAATTCAAACAAAAAGGTTTGGGGGACAAAAGATTTGGCCAAAAGAGCCTAATCCTCCCTCGTTTGATCTCTCTCACTCCTCTCTGTCTGTCTCTCTGTCTCTTTTTCTGTGTCTCCCTATCACTCTCTTCTCTTCTTTCCCTGTCTCTGCTCTTCTCAATCTTCTGACTTATGTCCCTGTCTCTGCACTCTCTCTTCTCCTTCTCCCTTAATCTCTCTCTCTTTCTGTCTTGCTTCTTCTTATTCTCTATTCTTCTCTCTTTCTGTCTCAGCTCTTCTTATTCTCTATACATCTCCCTGTCTCTCCTAATCTCTCTCTCTGCCTCCTTTCTCTCCCTGTCTCTCCTAATCTCTCTTTCTGCCTGGGCCCCTTCTTCTTATACTCTATGCATTTTCTTTTTCTCTGTATAACCATTTTTCCTATTCTTATTCTCTATTAGTCTCTCTGTCTCAGCTCTTCTTATTCTCTATACGTCTCCCTGTCTCTCCTAATCTCTCTTTCTGCCTGGTCCCCCTCCATCTGTCCCCTCCCCCTTTTATCCTTTCTCTCCAACTGTCACTCTCCAACTGTCACTGTCCAACTGTCTCCTTTGGCCTCCCCTTCAAAGCTTTATTTCTCCTAATACAAAATAAATACAATACATAAAATAAATACAAAATATTCTACAATAATAATAATAAATTTAATGTACTGAAAACATTCTCCATCAGATTGAATCTTTTGCCAAGCATTTCTGGGAGGGGTTCACATCTGGTAATGCTCAGGGGTTGCTCCTGAGTATACACTCAGAAATCGCGCCCCCCTCAGGGGACCATATGGGACACCAGGGATCGAACCCAGGTCCATGCTGGGTCAGCTTCGTGCAAGGCAAAAGCTCTTCCACTGTACTATCGTTTCCTCCCCTCCTCGTTTTTTAAATATCATTTGATATGACAGGGTTTGTTTATTAACATATTAAGTATAAAGTCCTTGATAGTGATGGATGATGGTGAGGTGGATGAATGGAGGCCTTTCTCTGCCAGCCCAGGCCATGCGCTTGCAACTCCCTCCAGAAGGCATGTCTGAGGGTTCTGGATAGCCACAAGGAAACAATCCACACGCAGTCAGGTTTCAGGAAACATCAGCTTTCTTACGGCCCTACCCACCATGTGTAGCTCCTAAGCTTTTAAAACCTTTTAAGCAAGCTCTCATCAGCAGCCCTGACATCTCCTTGTTTCTGCCAGCCTCCTTTCTGGCCCCTTGTCAAGCATTTTTAAACATCATTTGATATGACAAGGTTTATAGCAAATAGTTCATTGTTTTGAAATTATAAAAATGGTTCAGGTTTATCCAGTACCATTTTTATAGCTATCAACCATTGAATTACAGCCAAGCAAGTCACAATTTCCTGGGTGGCAGAATAAAATGGAAAGGGTTGGGATCTGTAACTAACCCAATGATTTTTAGAGACAAACAATGGTAGGAAAACACTTCAGTATTAGGAAATTCAGTCAAATAATCTATTGAGTGTCCTATTTTTTTAAAGTATTGTTCTCAGATTGAAACCAGAATAATAAAGAAAAAGATCCTTTCATGGCATTTTAAAGACAAAAGTATATGTTAGTAAGCACAATGTATATAACAAAACTAAGTTTTATGGAAAAAGAAAATACATCATGTCAATGACACAGTTATTGTAACAGCACATGGCATAAACTGTTGAGAGATGAGTGGCAGCAATAAGGGACACAGAAATAGCTTTAGTTAGAAATGCAGTCATTCACGGACTATTTAATCAGGAAGTTACTTGGAACCCAGAGGCAGTCTTATGCCAGAAAATTTCAGGGATAAGGTATTTAGGTATTGAATGTAGGCCAAGGTTTTGTGTTTTATTTTTCCATTTCCCATATTTTGCTGGGCCTATACAAGCAACATCAATTGCCACTCTCACCAGTGTAAGAGTTATTACTGTTATTTTTATTATGTTTATTTATTATTACTGTATTTTTAAACTCTTATCCTTTAAAAAAGAAGAGCTTACTAAACTTTCTGCTGGTGCTTTAATGAGTTTATTGGTGATCAAAAATTTTAAAAAATATACTTGCTACTGAACTTTTTCTTTTTTCCTTTCTTTTCCATCTCTTTAGTTTTTCTTTCAATTTTCTATTTTTTAAATCATGTTGCTTTTGGTCTTCCTAAAACAAATGTATTATGATCAGTTATGTCAACTATGTGATGCATTTTCTTTAAATAAATTAAATAAAAAAAATCAGGAAGTTACTGCCACCCATTAGGGTCAGGTGAAGAATTTTAGGTATTAGAAGGGTAAGGCAGAACACTACATCTTGAAGGAGGTAGGAAGAATGTTTTATGTTCTAGAATTGCATGTGATTAAGTATAATTAGAACCTAGAATGGAGAAAGCACAGATAAACAAAGAGTGAGGGAGCACACAAGGACCAGAACTTAAAAATGTTCACACACTACATGACTTACAACTGCCTAGAAATGGAGTATTATTAACTCACACCACATGTCACTTAGTCCACGTTCGCTGCTGGCTGCAAGACCACAGGTGGCTGGGTGATATTCAAATATGGAGAAGATAAGTTACTATTCTTAGTTTGTAAATTGTCCTTTTAATACCATCATGTATGTATATAATTTATTTAAGCATTGTGATTACAAAAATGTTCGTAGTTGGGTTCAGTCATTAAAGTACACCACCCTCTACCAATGTTCCCCTTTTCCCTCCTCTCCCACCCCATGCCTGTCTTTGAGGCAGGCATTATATTTTTCTCACTATCATTGTTATGGTAGTTTTTAGTGCAGTTTTTTTTTTTTTGATTTTTGGGCCACACTCGGTGACGCTCAGGGGTTGCTCCTGGCTTGGGGGACCATATGGGAAACCAGGGGATCGAACCGCGGTCCGTCCTAGGCTAGCGCAGGCAGGCAGGCAGGCACCTTACCTCCAGCACCACTGCCCGACCCCTGTCTTTTATTTTTCTTAAATCCCACAGATGAGTGAGACTATGCTGTGTCTATAGCTCTCCCTCTGAATCACTTGATTGAGCATAATAGTCTCCATATCTATCCCTGTATAGGAAATTTTTATGACTTATTTTTTTCCTAATGCATGGTATTCCATTGTGTAGATGTAGCACAGTTTCTTTAGCCACTCATCTGTTGTTGGGTTGTTTTCAGATTCTGGCTATTGTAAATAGCACTGCAATAGACAGTTTAGAGAGCATTTTTGTTTTTTGTTTGTTTTTGGGTCACAGTTGGCAGCGCTCAGGGGTTACTCCTGGCTCTGCGCTCAGAGAAGTCACTCCTGGCAGGCTCAAGGGGTTATATGGAAGATCGGGATTTGAACCAGGGTCTGTTCTGTGTTGGCCACATGCAAGGCAAATGCCTTATTGCTGTGCTATCACTCCTGTCCCCAGAGAGCATTTTTGTACTGTGTTTTTGTACTGCTGGGGTATATCCTTAGGAGTGGTATTACTGGACCATTTTATTAAAATTTATTTTTATTGAATCACAGTAAGATACAATGTTAAAAACTTGTTGTTAGTTGAGTTGCCTTTATACAATGTTCCAACACCTATCCCTTTACCAGAATAAATTTTCTACCAATAAAGTCATCAGTTTTCCTCAAGTTCTCTTCTGCCCCTCAAATTCTCTTTTAAGAAATGTATTCTGCCACCTGAAGTTCGCTGTGTTCACTGAATGTTCGTGCCAACCTTGCAATGGGCAGGTTGGCAGCAAGGAGCTGTGCAAAAATACCAGACAGTTACAGGAGAAAGTGCATTTTGACCAGGGGATGTTGAGCAGCCTCTTGGTTCTTGGTTCTCTTGGGTCTCTTGGCTTGAAGCCAGCCAAGCTTCTAGCTCTCTGAGAGTTAGGGTTGACATAATTAAGAGTACTAATTGAGGGTGCTAATTAACTCAGAAAAGGTGAAAGAGGGGCCCAGGAGATAGCATGGAGGTAAAGGCATTTGCCTTCCATGCAAAAGGTCATCGGTTCGAATCCCGGTGCCCCATATGGTCCCCGGTGCCTGCCAGGAGCAATTTCTGAGCACGGAGCCAGGAGTAACCCCTGAGCACTGCCGGGTGTGATCCCAAAAAAACAAAAACAAAAAAAAAAAAAAAAAAGAAAAGGTGAAAGAAAAGCATGATTTTACAGGTATATGACAATTCCCCCTCTTCTGTTTGTTTAAAATACCCATAGATGGGGAAGATATCAGATAGTGATCAGCTGACAAAGTAATCTGTTAGTGAAGAGCAGTCAGGGAGATGATGATTTTTCCTGTGGCTGCTGATTGGAATCATCAAAGATCCATTCAAAGAAGTTGTTTCATGTGGTCAGCTCAGTTGCAAGCAGTGACTCTTATCTTTTCTAGCAAGAATCTGAAAGGATCAGGAGGGGAACACTCTGAGGACAGAGATGGTATTAGAGGGATAGAGAAAAGGGTTTGCTTACAACATGAACACACATATATATGCATACATATGCACACATGCACACATACAGTTTATCTCACTAATGTTGCTGCTGATTTAGAGGTCCTGGGCCTCTCACAAAGTGCTTTCAGCATAAAAGTGGTCCTCTGGTTTCTGGAACATTTTTTCTGAGTCTTCGTCTCTCTCTCTCTCTCTCTCTCTCTCTCTCTCTCTCTCTCTCTCTCTCCTTCATTGCCTGGTTCTGTCACATGTGAGCGGGCCTCAGCTCAATGCGGTTGAAAGTTGAATAAGTGAAACCTATGTAGATTGGGAGAAAAATGGTTAATATTCCCCTGGCTTGGTTACATTAGTAGTTTCTACACCTTTCTGTTCATTCACGATATCAGACTCCACAAACTCCCCATCTCCGACACTGCAGAAACTTCTGGGATTGTTTCTCTTAATAGAGACATTCTGCTTACTATCATTTCTGTTAATGAACCCATAACCATCTCAAACACTAAACCATTTGACAGTACCTAATTCTTGTACTACCAGCATTATCTTACCCATCTCGACATTGTTCATTGAACTGTACAGACCCTGGGAAGTCTTTTGAGTGATTATTCTTCACTACCGTAACATACACACATTTGTCAGACATTGACACAATTTTACTTATCCTGTAGGTCCAGTACCACCCTTAGGAAAGTCTTTTGAGTAGGAATTCTTCAGTCCTGTTAAAGCATTCTTCTCTTCTTGAGGCATGTGCTGGGAAAATTTTTAACAGATAGGCCACATTCAGTTTGTCCTGAAAGTGTTTATAAATACACCAAAGCAGTATGAAGGGGGTTATATTAAACTAATACTCCAGTGGAGGGTATAACACATTCAGTGCAGCAAGAGGAGGATGACATGATGAAACCAGTTTGTTGCCCAACTTGCTGTTTTGAAGTTTTCATGTCCCTGCTCAGGCTCCAACCTGTGGGGGTAATTCTGGGGCTCCCTAGATGATTCTTCCATGGAGGTTCTGTCTGCAGCTTGCTTTCAGCCACCTAAAGTTCATGGTATTCACTGTGTTCATGTTTGTGCTGATCCTGCAATGAACGGGTTGGCAGCAGGGAGCAGTGCACAAGAAACCAGACAGAATAATAGGAGAAAGTGCATTTTGGCTAGGGGATGTTTAGCAGCTTGGATCTGAGTAAGCCAAGCTTCTAGCTCTCTGCTGCTTTTCCTGTCACTTTATTAGCCAGAGTTTAGCATAAATCACCCGAGGGTAAAGGTTGATGTAATTGAAAGAGGAGGTACAGTAAATGGACCCCATATACACCTCAACAGAAGCCCTTTGCCTGGTCTGTATTGTAAATTGGGGGACAAAAAAAAAAGGTTGACGCAATTAAGGGTGCTTTTGCTACTTAGAATAAGTGAAAGTAAAAAGTGATTTCACAAGTGTAAGGCAACAATACATCAGTGCACATTTCTGGCCACCAGTGTCCCCAGTTTTTCTCCTACCCACTTACCCACCTTCTACTATGCAGGCATTTTATTTTCCTATTCTTCATCTCTATGTGTCTGGATATTATTACCATACTATCTTTTACTTTCTTATATCCCACAAATGAGTGAGATTATTTTTTTTGGAAGTGAGATTATTTTATATCTATTCCTCTCCTGACTCATTTCACTCAGCACAATAATCTTCATATCGGTAAGAAAATTTCATTATTTTATTATTTCTTTTATTTTTTATTTTTTGCTTACTTCATCATTTCTAATGGCTGCATAGTATTCCATTCTGTAGATGTGCCAGTTTCTTTAACCATTTATCTGTTGTTGGGCACTTATGTTATTTCCAAATTCTGATTATTAGCACCCATTTTCAATTTCCATCTATCATTATCATAGTGGTCCCCCCTTTTTTTAGTGGCCCCCCTTTTTTTTAGTGGTCCCATTTCTGTCTTAACTGTTCTTCCCTCCAAAGGCTGCTTTGTGGCAAGCTTCTCACCATGGGCCAGCCATCTTGATTCGCATTTGGGAATTATTCTCATAATCTGTTGTTGTTGGTTTGCTTTTTGGGTTTTGGGCTATACCTGGTGGTGCTCAGGGGTTACTCTTGGCTATGCATTCAGAAGTTGCTCCTGGCTGAGGGGACCATATGGGACACTGGGAATCAAACAGAGGCCCTGTCCTGGTTCAGCCACATGCAAGGTAAATGCTCTACTGCTGCCCTACCAATCCGGACCTATTGTTGGTATCTTTAAATCTGGAAATGAATGCCATCATTCTATGTCTGTCCCTTTCCCTGTGACTCATTTGACTAAGCATGATACTCTCCATGTCTATCCATGCATATGCAAATTTACAACATTTTCCCTAATGACTACATAGTAGTACATGGAATAATTATATCATGGTTTCTTTATGCACTCATCTGTTCTTGGGAACTAGGGTTATTTCCAGATTCTGGCTAGTGTGGCTAGTGCTGTAACAAACATAGGAATTCAAATGCATTTTATGTAGTGTTTAACCACTAGGGTGTAGATCCAAGAGCAGTATTGCTGGTTCCATAGAAGTTCAATTTCTTGTTTGTTGAAGAATACCTATATTATTTTTCAAAAATACTAGACCAGGGGCCCGGGAGATAGCATGGAGGTAAGGTGTTTGCCTTTCATGCAAAAGGTCATCGGTTCGAATCCCGGTGCCCCATATATGGTCCCCCATGCCTGCCAAGAGCAATTTCTGAGCATGGAGCCAGGAGTAACTCCTGAGCACTGCCGGGTGTGACCCAAAAAACACACAAAAAAATGCTAGACCAGTTTACATTCTCACCAGTAGTTAATGAATGACCGTTTCACCCCATATCTGTGCCAGCGCTGGTAGTTCTTGTTCTTTTTGATATTGCCAGATTTCTTGGTGTGAGATGGTATCTTATTGTCATTTTGATAACCCTATGGCTAGTGATTCAGAACACTTTTTCATGTACCTTTTGTATTTCTTTTTTTTTTTTTTTTTTGGTTTTTCGGGCCACACTCGTTTGATGGTCAGGGGTTACTCCTGGCTAAGTGCTCAGAAATTGCTCCAGGCTTGGGGTGATCATATGGGATGCTGGGGGATCGAACCACGGTTCTTCCTTGGCTAGCGCTTGCAAGGCGGACACCTTAGCTCTAGCACCACCTCGCCGGCCCCTACCTTTTGTATTTCTTAGAGAAACTTTCTGGTCCTATTTTCTTCCATTTTTTGATGGGGTTTGGTGAAATATTTTTCTTTTTAAACCCTATCATGCCTTGTATATCTTGGATGTTAACCCCTTATAAGACACATACTGGGTGTATAATTTTATTTTATGGGAAATCTTTGTATATTTGGGTCATCATTTATTTTGAGGTGCAGAAGATTCTTTTTATAGAGTTACAATTTAGTTTATTAATATTTTATTTTATTATTGTGATTCACAAAGTCCTTCATAGTTAGGTTTTATACATACAATAAATGAGGGCCATTCCCACCATCAGTATCCACCTCCTTCCACCTATTTTCCCAAGTGCATCCCATACCAACTGTCCTGCTCCCCATCCTACCTGAATAACAGGACCATTTTAAGTTTAGATTGCTAAAGTTTGGGTCTCTTGATTCCATTGTTGTTGTGTTTGGCTTGGATATTTAGTTTTGTCCTTTATTTTTTTTTAAAGGGTCATGTCCAGCAGTTCGCAGGTGTTATTTCTGGCTCTGCACTCATAAATCATTCCTGGCAGGCTTGGGGGACTATATGGATCCAACCTGGATCAACTATATGCAAGGCAAATGCCCCATCCACTATCTATCACACCAGCTCCCTGGTTCAGTCCTTTTTTTTTTTTTTTTTTTTTTTTTTTTAGTTTTTGGGTCACACCTGGTGACGCTCAGGAGTTACTCCTGGCTATGCGCTCAGAAGTTGCTCCTGGATTGGGGGACCATATGGGAAACCGGGGGATCGAACCACGGTCCGTCCTAGGCTAGCACAGGCAAGGCAGGCACCCTACCTCCAGCGCCACCACCCCGCGGTTCAGTCCTTTTTTAACACTACCAATGCACCTGAGACCGCTTGGCGCTTAGCCCTCATCGTTTCATATTTGTGTTCTCATCCACTCAGTTCCTTTCCTTCTCCTTGCTATACTCTGGGGCCAACAAGGTTTGAGATAACTCCCATTTAGACCATTGCATTTTTACAAGCAGTTATTCTAAATACCACATACAAGTGATATCATTCTGATGATATAAGTGATAATCATTCTGATATTTATCCTTCTGGCTTACTTCACTTAATATATTTAGTTCCATCCATGTTGCTGCAAATTGCATGATTGTATCATTTCTTGCAACTATGTAGTATTTCATTGTATATATGCACTGCATCTTCATGATCCCACTTGTCTGTTGTTTGAGATCTAGGTTGTTTCCAAGTCTTGGTTTTGTACTGAGTGCTGCAATGAATAGCAGTGTGCATACATCCTTTTGTATAAATGTTTTTCTCTCCTCAGGATAGATACGCAAAAGCAGGGTTTCTGGGACATATGGCAGCTCAATTTTGAATTTACCGAGCTACCTCCATACTGTTTTCCATAGAGGGTTGGACCAGGTAGCATTCCCACAAGCAGTGAATAGAGTTTCCTTTCTCACCACATCCTACAATACAGATTGTTCCCATTAATTTTGATATATGCCATCCTCAGTGGTATAAGATGACATCTCGGGGCCCAGGAGATAGCATGGAGGTAAGGCGTTTACCTTTCATGCAAAAGGTCATCGGTTCGAATCCCGGTGCCTATATGGTCCCCCGTGCCTGCCAGGAGCAATTTCTGAGCATGGAGCCAGGAGTAACTCCTGAGCACTGCCGGGTGTGACGCCCCCCCCAAAAAAAAAAACCAAAAAAAATCATGTTGTCTTGATTTGGATTTCCCTAATGATAACTGATGATGAACATTTTTTCATGTGTTTGTTGCCATTCAGAATATTCTTTTTGTTGTTGCTGATGTTTCATTTTGTTTTGTTTTTGGGCCACACCTGGTGGCATTCAGGGGCTCTAAGCTCAAAAATTGCTCCTGGCAGGCTCAGGGTACCATATGGGATGCCAGGGATCAAACCTGGGTCCATCCAGGTTGGCCTCATGCAGGCAAATGCCCTACCGCTGTGCTATTTCTCTGGTCCAATCCAGAATATTCTTAATTTAATGTAGTTTATTTACTTTGGTTTTCCCTGAATGGTCATTGGTGTTTTTTTAAATTAATTATTGTGATTACAAGGCTGTCACAATACATTTGTGTTTTTTTTCCCCACAGTTACAAAGTTGCTGCAACATTAAAAGAGATTTTTTTTAAAGAAAATATACTTATGGGGGGCCGGGCGGTGGCGCTGGAGCTAAGGTGCCTGCGCTAACCTAGGACGGATGGCAGTTCGATCCCCCGGTTCCCCATATGGTCGCCTGTGCCTGCCAGGAGCGACTTCTGAGTTGGTAGCCAGGAGTAACCCCTGAGCGTCACCGGGTGTGGCCCAAAAACCAAAAAAAAAAAAAAAAAAAAAAAAAAAAAGAAAATATACTTATGGAGAATACCTCCAGTATTGATAACTCATTTGAAACGTTTTGCTTTTGATGGAAAACAAAGTAAAAAAACTACACACTTATGTGAATTTTCCTTTAGAAGATCTCAATATAGCCGAATTCACTCAGAAAAATAATAACAAGATTGAAAAATACAGCTTATCATCAGTATCAAATCATTTTGGTCAGGCTTACTTTGGACATTGTACTTCGTATTGTAAAATTGCCACAGAACAATACTGGATCAATTTTGATGACAAGAAGATCAAGAAAATTCCTACTACATCTGTTTTGGTTTTTTTTTTTTGGTTTTTTTTTTGGGTCACACCCGGCAGTGCTCAGGGGTTACTCCTGGCTCCATGCTCAGAAATTGATCCTGGCAGGCACGGGGGACCATATGGGGCACTGGGATTCGAACCGATGACCTTTTTGCATGAAAGGCAAATGCCTTACCTCCGTACTATCTCCCGGGCCCCTGAACATTTTTTTTTTTTTTTGGTTTTTGGGTCACACCCGGCAGTGCTCAGGAGTTACTCCTGGCTCCGTGCTCAGAAATTGCTTCTGGCAGGCACAGGGGACCATATGGGGCACCAGGATTCGAACCGATCTTTCGCATGAAAGGCAAATGTCTTACCTCCATGCTATCTCCCTAGCTCCGAGGGTACTTTTTTAAGAATTACCCAAGGTCCCAATGAGCCTGGAGCAACTTCTGAGCGCATAGCCAGAAGTAATTACCGGGTGTGGCCCCAAAACAAAAACAAACAATCAAAAAAGAAATGAAAAGGGAGAGATCACAACAGATATTGCAGAGATTCAAAGGGTATTCAGAGACTACTTTGAGAAACTCTATGCCTCCAAACATGAGAACCTGGAAGAAATGGATACATTCTTGGATTCTTATAACCTTCCATGGTTGAATAGGAGGATGTAGCATATCTAAACATCCCCATCACCATTGAGGAAATTAAAACTGTAATCAAATGTCTGCCCAAAACCAAAAGCCCAGGAGGATTCACTAATGAATTCTTTCAAACCTTTATTTTTTGGGGGTCATACCTGGCAGCACTCAGGGGTTACTCCTGGCTCTACGCTCAGAAATCGCTCCTGGCAGGCTCAGGGGACCATATGGGATGCCAGGATTCGAACCACCGACATTCTGCATGCAAGGTAAAAGCCTTACCTCCATGCTATCATTCTGGCCTCTCAAACCATTTTTTTTCCTCTTTCATTTTTTTTATTTTACAAAATCTCTTTATTACAAGACTATAATTAACTTATTATATTTTCTTTACATTATTTGACATTTACTATCAGAAAAAAACTTTAAATCTAATACAATATATATTACTTAATTATACAAAATATTTTAAAATGAAAACATTTCTATTGATTGTATA
>PVKC010034360.1:0-13739 GCA_004027635.1 Crocidura indochinensis
CTTTTTCTTTCCTTTCTTTCTTCCTTTCATTCTTTCTTTCTTTCTTTCTTTCTTTCTTTCTTTCTTTCTTTCTTTCTTTCTTTCTTTCTTTCTTTCTTTCTTTCTTTCTTTCTTTCTTTCTTTCTTTCTTTCTTTCTTTCTTTCTTTCTTTCTTTCTTTCTCTTTCATCATCTTGAGATTTGCCATTACAAAGTAGTTGGTAGTTGAGTTTCTGTCCTCCATGCTACAGTACTCATCCTTCATCAATGTTCACTTCCCACCACCTACTGTGCCCAACACTCCTCTCATTTCCTCAATCCCAGTCTGCATCTACTGCAGACATTTTTCTTCTTCTTCTCACCCTATACTGTTCCTTTTATCTTTTAGGCAAGGTGTTTTGCAATACAATTACTGAAAATTATCATGCATATCACTTTATCTCCTCTCATCACCCAGTACTTGGCCAGAGTAATCATTTCCAGCTATCATTTTTATAATGGTTTCTTGCTTGTACTAACTGCATTATCCTCTCTTTTTGACAAGCTTCCTTCTATGGACCAGTAGCCCACAAGCTTCATTTAGATTGTCTTTGGATAATATTCTCATGCTAACTCATAATATCTATTCTTTAAATAGCCCACACTGATGATTCTTAAACTTGTTTATTATTTTTCTTTTAAGAGATATTTTTATGGCTTGCTGCTCTTGAAAGAAGAAAAATTTACTCCCACCTCCCAACAGGAGTTTACATCATATTCATGAGTTTTTTTGTAATTGGATGATTAAAACTTAATTTAGGATAAAATAAAAGACAGAAAAGAAGAAAATTGAAACAGCATATTTGCTTTCTCAATTTTCTGAGTTTGAATATCATACTTATCAAAGAGGTAACCAGAATGATGAAAAAATTAAAGGCACTTTATTTAAAATTCTTAGGATCAGTAGTTAAATATTTTATAAATTATAAAATACTTTTAAAATATACATATGTGGGGCCCAGGAGATAGCATGGAGGTAAGGCGTTTGCCTTTCATGCAAAAGGTCATCGGTTCGAATCCCGGTGCCCCATATGGTCCCCCGTGCCTGCCAGGAGCAACTTCTGAGCATGGAGCCAGGAGTAACCCCTGAGCATAGCCGGGTGTGACCCCCCCCAAAAAAACCCAAAAAATATATATATATTTACATATGTATACATATACATGTAGTTTTACTTTAACATAAGTAAATATACTGAAAAATGTCTTTAGTGGGTAAATATATAACTCAATCTTATAGATTATTACTCATATTTGAGAGAACATTAGTTTGATCTTGAGGATCTCTTCCTACACATATATATCAGATTCAGTTTAAGACTGTTACAGGAAGTAATCTTTCTTCTGGAGCCTCCAGAAGCATTAGAGACAGTTCAAAGAACTGAGATTGCAGTCTCATGTGGGTAGAAGAAAAAAAAAATTGTTCATGTAGACCAAAAGTTCAGGTAACCCTGCCAACTCTCACCCCAAATAAAGATCCACTCTATTTTTATGTGTGCTAATGTGGAAGGAAGTTGATTACAGAAGTAAGCGTACCAAGGTGAATGATCAGGATGGATGGAAATTGATCTAAGGGGAATCTTGGAGGGAAGGGGCACTGATGGTAGATGTGCTTTTGGAATATTATGCACATGAAACGCTCACTAACAGTAACATAAATCAAAGAGCCAATATTTAAATTCCTATATTTAATTAGTTGCTTTCTTAAAAAACATTTTCGAATTGCTTTCTTTAAACTATAGCTCAAATTTGTTGGTTTAAGTTTCATGAAATAGAGGTAAAATTAGATTGTCAAGTAATGTGAGTTTACAATTCTAAATTATTGTTACTTTTTATGTTGGTTTGAGCCTGGCCCAGTGGTATTCAGGGCTAACTCCTGACTCAGTGCTCAAAGGTAATCCTGGCATTTCTTGTGGAATTATGCAGTGCTGGAGGTCAAATTTAGGGGAATAGGATGCCTTATCCACTGCTCTATCTCCCTAGTCCCCATTTCTAATATTTCATCATTGCTTTCCACAAACTGTAATATATAAAGCAACTTTCCCCTGTATACATCAGGGTCGTTCTATCAAAGGACAACTTGAGGATTATTTCTGTGGAATCTTTGGATAGTGAAAATATCCTGCATTTAGAATTTTTAACATCCTAGAATTACGTTATATCATAGTTTCTCAAGATGTTCTAACACTGGGAGAGAGTGCTAAAAGGTGTGCTACTTTTTTTTAAAGCATCATTTCTCACGATTCCATAAAAGGATATAATTGTACTTAAATGAATAGCTAAAATAAAACACATTTTTTGGAATACTACTCAGGTATTAGACAGTATTTGAGGTACAAAAGATATTAAAGCTTATCAAGCATAAAAATGTGCATTCACAGAGATAATAATGTAATAAAGTATCTGGTGGGTAAGTCTGTTTTCTCTATCTTTTGACTTGGCAGATAGCTCAGTACAGAGGCATTGGAATTATTCAGACTCTTATCATTTGGATCATCTAGATTGTTAATAATTTTTATGCATAATGAACAGTCTCGTGGCAGATATGGAAGCTGTTTCAAGTTACTTTTGCTAATAGAACTGTAAGAATGCATGCAAGAGGGGGCCGTAATGGTAGCATAGCAGTAGGGCATTTGTCTTGCATGTGGCTGACCTAGTACGGACCCGGGTTTGATTCCTTGTATCCCCAGAGTCTGCCATGCACAATTTCTGAATGCAGAGCCAGGAGTGACTCCGAGTGCCACTGGATGTGCCCCCTTCATTATCCCCCCAAATGCATATAAGAGACCACAGTAAATGATTGCTTTATGATATATACGCAGTCATATATATGACCATAATATACGCAGCATAAGAACACTAGCTAATTTAGTGATTTATTTAGAAAAGAAAAACAAAAAATGGTCTGGGAAGAAACTACAGTGGGTAGGGTGCTTACTTGTTGTGGCCTGCTTGGGTTCACTCCCCCTCAGGATTACCTGAGTTCCACTGGGAATGATCTTTGAACACATACCTAGTAGTCAGCCTGAGAACTACCAGTTGTGACCTAAAGACAACAACAATAATCATCATCATCATCATAAAAAATATAAAACACATGAAACCTCAGAATAAGAAATGGAGAATCTACTTTTATCTAATATTAGACTATGTTTGGGCTTTACTGTCTTGGTTAGAGAATCATTCTCTCATGTTTGAAGCAGTGAAATTATAACATCGATTCTTCTTTGTAACTTTTCTAATAATCTTTCTCTAATCTGTCAACTTGACACTCCACCTCCTGAGATTCTCTGCTATCTTTTCTTTTCTTTAGGATTCCACAATTGTCAACAATTGCCTTCAGTATATCTCTTGGCTTGATTCCTTACTACTTATTTGCTAGTTTATTTTAATAAAGTATCACTCTTTAATATATGATTTATACTGTATTTCAACTTCAATTAAATAAATAAAAGGTGAGGAGGCTAAACGGATGGTGCAGAAAGTATGGTGCTTGCATTGCACACAGACAACACCTGTTTTATCCTTGCACCATATTCACTGTCTTGAGTACATCCTGAGAACAGAGCCAGGATTATGCCCTAAGCACTACTGGGGGATGGCCCCCAAATGCCAAAATAAAATAAATTTCTTACCCAGAGATACTCTAATTTAATGTTATTCCTAGGTTTCATCTCTATTATTTGTCTTACCAAATATTTTAATATATAATCTTATCATACATTTAGAAGCACATCATATCATATATCATACATTTTATACATCTGTTCTAAACACTCCCATAATATGCCTTCTTCTACTTATGACCAGCTTCCTTATCATTTCTTAAATATTCTCTTTCTCTTTACAATGCTTTTTCCATTGCTTAAATATATCCCTGTCATTCTGTCCAATGACTTTCCAAATCACAATCCAACATCTTTCCTGACATAATCTTTTTTCTAAAACTTCTACAAAAATTCTTATGTCTCACCATCAAAAAAGCAATTCTCGTTTCTGCTACATATAAGTTTCTATGTACTTGAATTATAGCATTTGTCATATTGTCTTGCAGTTATTTCTTCCTGTCTGTCTCTATTACTGGTGCTATTAAGTAATAGAGAAAGAAATGGAAAATGTTTCAGAGGTATGTTGTTTTCTATAATGGTCCCTGGAAAGAGGTTTATCTTGTATATTTTTATTTATTTATTCTTATGTATTCCCTATCCCTGAAAGTTTAGATATTCCTATTACTCCAGAAATAAGACATCATCAAACCTATCAGCATTCTGCCTTTCACCTCCTCACACTTCTCAATTTCTATATAATTAGATCCTTCTGCAGTAACCCAAAAGGTGCCTTTATGTAACACAAAATCAATACTGATATACTTGAGAAAATTGTCATTATTTAATCTTCTCCACTTATTAGTTTCACTTACCATGCACTGAGGACAACCATAGTTATCCCAGTCATGTTCATTCTTTTGAATACTTGATTTCAGGAGCTTTTTATTAGTCCAGGTATCCCTGTACTATTAATTCCATTTCAGATAGCATCAGGTTGTAAAGATTATTATCACAGTAGACACTATTACTTGTTGAGCTTAAGATCTTTGTTGGTAAATTTGGTTGTGATCTATTTAACATCAAAATATGTGTAATGCTCTGTTTTCTCTTATTTATTTCAACTATTAAGTAGATTCTATGTTGCCTGGCTGATATATTAAAACTATTTCAGAGCCATTCAGGCCTTCACTCTATGAAACAATTATTAGAGTCTCTTGTACTTGCCAGAACTTCTGTAATGCTACGTGGAAGTAATGGATATCAATGTCCAAAGGACATTTAGAGTGTCCTGAGACATACTTTATATAATTCATATTATCTTAACTCATTCATTCCACATTTGTTTCAGTCCTCATTTTATAGTATTATGAATATGATTACTCTGATTTATGCATCATAATCATTGGCATGATCACACAGTATATATATATGTATATATAGATGTACATATATATCCACACAAATATACATACACACATAGGGGTGGAACATTGATTTTATTTTTGTACTCCTGATGGACCTGAGTATAATGCATTTTGTTTCACACTTAAAACATTTAACATCACTAAATTGAAAACAGAAGAAGCAGGGGAGGGAACAGAAGGTGACAAAAAAGAGGAGGAGGGAGAGTGGGAAGAAAGTGTGTAGCAGGAAGAGGCAAGGCATATGGGAAAACAGGGATATGTCAAATTCATAGAAAATAGCAAGCCAACATCTGATTGATGGCATACATTTGTCAAGTCCTGGTGGTGCTTTAACTTTGGAAGTGCTTTTTGAGACCAATCTCTGTGTGGCAACTATTGATAGAAATTTACTGACCTACAAGAGTTCTCTAAAAGAGAGTATTGACTTCCTTTTGTTTTATTTTTTTTATCTTATTCATTCACATTAAGGAGTAAATTTCGGGGCCGGAGAGATAGCATGGAGGTAAGGTGTTTGCCTTTCATGCAGAAGGTCTTCGGTTCGAATCCCAGCATCCCATATGGTCCCCGGTGCTTGCCAGGAGCAATTTCTGAGCATGGAGCCAGGAATAACCCTGAGCACTGCCGGATGCACTCAACCAGTAATAAAAAACATTAATAGAGGAAAGAGTCAAAACTCTCTGAGATACTGACATAAGTTTCTTAAGTTCTCAGTGGATCTTGTTTTTGCTTCTTAGATTTCAGATCATTCGCATGTGCAAAATGGGGATACAGGCTTTGAAGTGACTCCGTTTGAATTGAAATGTTTTTGCTACAAAATAATTGTGATCTTAGAAAAATCACTTAACTTTCCTATTTGTCCTCAGCAAGATTTTTATAATAAGGTGGAATCAGCATAAATGGCTGGTAACTGAAATAGGGCTGATGGCAACACAATGTTACAAATGTGTTTTTTTCTTTTTAAATAAGCTTTTAGTTAAATTGGTTTTTATAATTTTATTACTTATAGTTTAATAGTTGAAAACTACCTTTTACAATTTTATTCATCATTAATTTATAATTTAACAATTCTTTCAATAATAGGATTTCATGAAAGTAATATTCAATTACTATCCCCAATCTATATCAGATTGTCTTTTTCGCTCCACTATTGTCTCATAATTTCTCCTCATCTCCTTTCAGCCTTCAGCAACCCCTCCTCCTGCATTACCACATCTCATTGATGTAATAAACTTGAATTCTGTAAATTCTGTAGATTCTAATTCTTAGATTCTATTATTTTAGGTACTTTTTAAATTCTCTGACTATGCTTCCTTATATTTCACATTTCTTTTTCTTTTGTTTGTTTGTTTTTTGGTTTTCTGGACCACACCCATTTGATGCTCAGGGGTTACTCCTGACTAAGCGCTCAGAAATTGAACCTGGCTTGGAGGGACCTGTATGGGATGCCGGGGGAATCGAACCGCAGTCCTTCCTTGGTTAGCACTTGCAAGGCGTCTACCTTACCTTTAGCGCCACCTCACCAGCCCCATATTTCATATTTCAGAGCTATTTTTCTGTATCTGTATTCTTGTTGGTTTAAGTTACTCAGCATGATACCCTCCAGTTCCCTCAAAGTAATGAAAAGTTGCATAATTTCATATAACTGAGTAGTGTTCCGCTGTGTATGTTACCATAGTTTCTTTATTCATTTGCTCTTATATATTGGGTTTTGTCTAGATTTTGGTTATTATGAATTGTGCTACAATGAACATAAGAAAGCAAATGTCTTTCTGATTATAGGTTCTTTTTTTTTTTGTATTGGTTTTCTTTTTTTGGGCCACACCCAATGACACTCTGGTGTTACTCCTTGCAATGTGCTCCGAAATTGCTCCTGGCTTAGGGAACCATATGGGATGCTGAGGATCGAACCACATGCTAAGTCATCCATGTGCAAGGGAAATGCCCTACTGCTGCGCCACTGCTCTGACCCCCTGATCATAGTTTTTGAACCCTTGAGGTAGATACCCATACGTGTAATTGCCAGGTCATGTGGAAGAATATTCTTAATTTTCTGAGAAGTGTCCAATTGTTTTCTAAAATGATTGAACTAGTTGATATATCCACCAGTAGCTGATCAGGGTTCCTTTTTCTCCACATTCACGCCAATACTATTTCTGTTCTTTTTAATGTGTGCCAGTCTCATAATCTGAGGTGAAAGGCATTTCATTATTGTTCTGATTTGGATTTATCTCAGAAATGATAAACAATTTTATTTATGTATTTATTGCTCATTTTTTGTCTTCTTTGAAGAAGTTTCTGTTTATCTTTTCTTCACATGTTTTTATGAGGTTGATTACTTTTAATTTATTAAAATTTACAAGGACTCTATATATCTTGGATATTATCCATGTGTCAGAAGAGAAATGGGTGTGGCTTTTACCTTGGACAGAAACTAACACTCTAGCATTAGAATAGCCTACAAGTAACTCAAGTATCACTGTCCAGCCAAGAAAAGCAGTTCTGGAGGAATTTTGGGCAGAAATTAATGATTTTGTTGAACTAAGTGTCAGAGCAGTCATCACAAGGATATATGGCAGGGAAAGGAATAATTCAAATGATTATTATTGAAAGAATGCTGTACAAACCAGATAATTTAAGTTATAGTTTGCACCCAAAGAATATTAAGATCATCCTGCCATATAGTGTCAGGACAGAAGAAATATTGAGTTGTGTTGTTTATCATGAAACTTGGTTTTCCCTAAGTTAAAATAATTAGGGAGAGCATTATTACTGGGTTTAGATGATTTGTCTCATCTACATCATTATCAGGTTTTTTCTTTCTTCACATGGATTGCTAATGACTGTAACACCACCACACAGTCTAAAAAATACCCAAAAAATTTCAAACCTCTTGGGTTCTGTTCTATAAAGTATGCTAAAAAGCCTTGGTCATTAAATATTTTCCAAAATATTTTTATGGTGTGCTATTGTATAGCTAGCTCTTTAAGAATCAATAGATACTAGTGTAACAAGCTTTAAATATGCTTTGGAGACATACAGGAATAAAGGGGTCAATTAATTTTGGGAAGCAATAAAATAGATATGATCTAAAGAACTTATTTATTTGTTTACCTTTGTTGTATAAATTATTCATCATCAGCTTCCAAAATATCCTAAAAGCAAGAAGGCTTGACCCCTTTGAAAATATAGGAAATGAGGCTATAAGACTCCAGATGCAGGAAGGCTGGATTCTCTACTTTCATACCAGGAAAGGAAAACTTCAGAAGAAATTAAAGGTTTGTAAAATGGACTATAGGAATATTGAAAGTTCTGGGTTTTTTGTTTTTGTTTTTTTGTTTTTGTTTTTTTTTTTCTGGGAAAAAAAAAAAAAAAAAAAAAAACCTAGCAACATTTTCTCATCTAGGTATAAAGATCCAAACAGGAGCTGTTTGGGGAAAAAACTATAAAAACAACTTTTCAAAAGCAAACTAATTTCATTCAAGTTTGAAATTGCCCTCATTCCAATTTGGTATGTAAAATTCCTTTATTTTACTAATGGGACTGTCTTCTTGAAAACCTCAAGCTCTCTCTTAAATTTGTTCTCCTACTCTATTTAATTCTTATTTCTGAAACAAAATTATTTTATCTCATCATTCATCTCCTCTTGACATTCGTTTTTTCAGCTGGGCATACTCAGGACTTTCTCAGTGCGCAGGCAGGGCTAGGGAAGGAGGGCACCGTACAAGATGCCAACGATGAAATTCTGGTCAGCCTCATGCAAGGCAGACATTCTATCTATTATTCTATTGCTCTGGCCCCCCTAAAATACTTTTCTGTAAGGGTAATTGAAGAGAAACCTTGTTAAACCTTGGGAGAGGTCAGAACTGAATTAATTTTTCTGCAAAGAGAGATGCTGCATTCCAGCCTAAGGTTATGGCTCACTGAAAACTCAGATGTTGGTGGGGGAACCAGTTCCATTGTTAGGTAGATCAAGTGAACCTCTGGAGAAATGTGATGACCGCTTCTAGGACTGATCAGACACTAGTGTCCATGCCTGCTAGTAAGACTTTTGCCTCCTCTTACACTTCTCTGCGAGATGGAAGTGAATCAGGCAGGAAGGCAGTAACACTCTCTCTATTGAGGCAGGCTATCGACTCCTTTACCTTCTGTGTCTCTCTAGCTTCAGTGCTTAAAAGAGACGTGAGTCATAAGAGATAAAGCTTTGAAGAACGAACACTTGAATTGAGACAGTTAGTCATCATATCATACCATAACTTTGCAGTGAGAAATGAATAAACTCATGCTAGTGGGAATGAGCTGTTTAGTTTAATGTTTGAAGACAAGATAATAAGGTCTCCTTTTCTTTAAGCAAAGGAGCTGGGAGTAATTTCTGGGAGAAGAGTTTAGAGTTTACACATTTTCATCCCTCCCCTCCCACACTTGATGCAGTTAGGCAAGATGTGTCTTTCAGTACTAACCAGCATATTTTATAAGGATCTGAAAACTTCAGAAACAGCAAAGTGTTGTGCCTATTTCCCATTGTTGTCTGAAAGCACAGAAGAACTGAATAGAAAAAGAGGGACCTATTGGCATAACAACAGCTTAAATTGGAAAGAGCTGCACTGTATAGTCTCCACTGGCTGGAACTATCCAGCCAGCTGCCTGGGATCCATGCCAGTATAAGAGGTCAGTCTTGACTCAAGCAGAGTCAAAGAAATGTGTAACAGCAAAGCTTCTTCATAGAGATGTTTTCACACTTTCTAAACTACAAGTCTCAAGACATTTTTTTCTAGCCGTTCCTAACCTCACAGTGTTCTGTTTTTTCTGGAGAAAAAGAGATGGGTTACAATGCCAAAAGCTTGACACAGTCAATGTTTGAACAGTCACTCCACGTGTGAATAGCACAAGAGCCCTTGATTCCACTGTGGATTCTAAAGACTCTTACTTTCTGTTTACAAAAACCATGATACTTTCCTTATCTATCAGAATGCCCCCTTTAGGTGTGTGATACTGTGTCTCAGAATATTCTTAATTGAGAAAAGAAGAGAGTTAAAATATGTCTTCTTTCATCTAAGACCTTTTTATTTATATTCCTACTTGATGCTGTATTGAAGTTATTGTGGAATAGCAAAATACAGCACCAAAGATGATGAGATATAAATTACTTGTAATTATTCCCTAGATCTCTTTGATAATTGCCTAGTAGGATAGTTGGGATTTATTGCAGAGTAATAATAGTGATAATTTGCATTACACAGTTCCTTTCTCTAAGGATTTGAAAGCATTTTATAGATATAACTCTACTATTATTATAAAAATGCTATAAATATTTTCATGATCAAGAAAGTTATAAGCTGAGCTGGAGAGATAGCATGGAGGTAGGGTGTTTGCCTTGCATGCATAAAGACGGTGTTTGGAATCCCAGCATCCCATATGGTGCCCCGTGCCTGCCAGGAATGATTTCTGAGCGTAGAGCCAGGAATAACACCTGATCACTGCCGGTGTGACCCAAAAAACCAAAAAAAAAAAGAAGAAAAAAAAAGGAAAAAAACTATAAGCTATATATAATCCCATTTTTCGAATAGGCATATATTGGAAATAGTTAAAAGGTGTCAAATTTGAGGGTCATTATAGTAAGCTTTCTCCCTCAATTATCACTGATAGTTACCAAATACAAATAAAATTAAAATATCACACAGTATTAAGCAATACTTATTTCAGAAGCTGAATTTTCTCTGCCTACTCTAAGATTTAACTAATTATTTTTTAAACACTATGAAAATTTTCATCCAGTGGCATGTTTTTTTAAATTGTATTATTTTATTTAAACCATGGTTTACAAAGTTGTTCATAATAAATTTTTTGTATTTAATGCTCTAATACTAATCCCTTCACCAGTGTAATAGTTCTCCACATTGTCTTCAATTTTCCACTCATCCCCAGGCCTCCCTCTTAACAAACACACAATAATTTAGTTTGTATAGCTGGCTACAACTAAATGGTAATGTAATTATCAAAAAAGCTCCACTAAAATAATACTTGTGAATATTGTTACATTTTACAATGGGAAGTAATTAAGTCATTGTCTGAGGTTTTACTAAGTTATTTGTTGCTATTTGAGCATTTTGTATGATTGGTTTTGTTTCTGAGTTAGATGACTTCTCTGCTACTTTCACATAGAATGTGATGTGTTCTTACTGGGGTGTCAAAATGGAAAAATTTGGAGTTATCATGTGGCCACATATGTGGCCACCCAGGGCAGGAATTCTAGGGCCTGTGGACCTGAGATGATGAGCTGACATGGTGGCAGCTGTGGTGAGACTCTAGGAGCAAAGATATTTAGCAATTCCAAAGCTTGCATTTTTAGGCTGATTCTTTAGAACATCTACTATAAAAAGATCTCGGTAATCAGAAAATCTGCTATAATCGGTGCTTACATATTTTTATTCCATTCGTTATCCTAAAATATATGACGGGATAAATGAGGGCAGCTCTGATTAACTTTATTATGTAAATGGAGAATATTACGCACTCAGTATGCTCACTGCTTCAGATCTCATGATCCTACTCATTCCCTGAAGTTTACTTCCCAACAATTGGTTTAAGTTTTAAACCAGTGATTTTAGGAATACTTGCTATAGATAGAATAATTATGTTGAACTCAAAATGGAGAACTAAAGAATATCACTCAGCATTCAAAAGCTCCTCAAGGGTTGGCGAGCTACCCTTCAGGGTTAAAACGACTTATACATTAAAACAATGGAATTTACATGCTTCAGAGGTTTTCTTTCCCCTTATCTTGTCTGTTAGAATTAATAAGTTAGAAACATTCAGCTCAGAATGGAGGCTTGATTGCATGTCTTTTGCTAAGGATCTGAAACGTGAGGAGACTGCAGTTTGAGATACAGAGTAAGCACCTTTTGAATCTGAAACTGCCTTGCATAGTTTTCTTTTTTATTTCCTATGGTTTATATTAAAACTTAAATATACCCTCTTGCTAAAAAAATAAGCCAAAATTATAAGATGCTTATGTTCAAATTAAGATCATAAAGAAAATTAAATACTTAATTTTTAATATATTTTGGTACTAAATTGTGATTGTTGTAGAAAATAAGCGAAGTTTGGGAAAAGGCAATGTGATTTTGAGTAGGAGACATTTATTCTTAATTCTAGTTTAAATTTTCCTCTTACATTTTTTGAGATATACTTAGAATTACAATACACAGAGAAAGGTTTATATAGCAGATGAGTTTTAAAAAGAATGAATGGTTGACTAACCATTTTGTTTAATGGGTAGTATATTAAGAAATAATCCTAGATTTATGATTACTTCTAAATCAAATAATTGATTGTATTAGTTATCTCTGCTGCCTTGGTTTTTCATTAATAGAACAATATTAATTATAGCCACTCTTTACTTACATAAAAGGACATTTTTTGGAGTCAAGGTGGAATACAAATATATCTAAAGTATATTACAAAAAACACACACCCTGACATTTTCCCTTTTTTTAACTCTTAAGATTAGTTTTTAATAACTGCTTCTAAGAAATTGTATTGCTAGTTCCAGTCTCAATATCCATCCCACAAAGACAGAGGAGATGAGAATAATGCAAGAAAGCAGGGAGTTTATTCTAGCATGCTAGACTCGCTTCTCTCATAGGTGTGACCCTCAGAGCATCTTAGGTTCTTGCTTTTATATAATTTTAAAATGGATTGACTCATTGCTTAGGGGTAAACTGGTTAGTGAAGGAAGAACTCAATTATGTTACATCATTGCTTAGGGGTAAACTGGTTAGTAAAGGAAGAACTCAGGTGGCAGCTAGATAGATTTCATAGATTTCACACACTAGATAAATTTAAGACCCACATTCCAGTTGGGTCCCCGCAGGTGGTTGAATTCCATTTGGGGTGGTCTCAGGTTCCTGAATATTATTAGCCCCTGGGTGCATTAGATTTCTTAGTTTACTTAAACTCTCTTTCTTGGCTTACTTAAACTCTATGACCATCCTGGCATTTCTCGGACTGTACTCTTTATAGTCCACATTCCTTAGTCTATGGCCATTGAGGTATTTCTCAGAACACAACCTTTGTGTTCCAGGTCTAAAGCAAAGGATGTTTGCAGAAGAAAAACAGCTATTCTTCTAAAGGTACATTCTAATATTCCCTTCTAACAGTGTTAAGACTTAAGGAGAAAGATTTCTACTTTAGATAGAGAATTAATAGAATTAAATGTTACCAAACAGCACAATGGAGACTTTTCCCAAAGTTTGAAGACAATTAGATCCATTAACCCGATGCCACCCCCCCCCAATATTGACTATTAATATGACAGGGCTCCTACAAATTTAAGAGATATTCCTAACTATGTTACCAGATTAAGAAAATTAGTGGAAAAATCAAAGTGAAATTTTAGATTGTTTTATTTATAAAACAAAAACCTATGGACAAACAAAGAAGGAATACATTCTCATTTTGGCTTCTCTAAACATGGAGATCTGAGGAATATGAAAGGGAAGTATAAAAATAATGATAGTTTTCTAAAGGTATATAATTAATTTTTATACTTAAAAGCCCAGTGATGGTGATGGTGTGGTGGTGGTCTAATTTTATTCTTTTCAATTACTTACTTGTTCAACCTCTCTATATTACAAACCCAGAAAGTTTCTTGTGAACTGTAAGACAGAAGAGGTTTAAAATTCCAGGCAAGCAAAATGAACATTTTGAAAAAGCAACACCCTGACATTTTAGTACAGAAATGTTGTATAGAAAGA
>PVKC010034361.1:0-13740 GCA_004027635.1 Crocidura indochinensis
GGCGTCCCATAAGGTCCCCCAAGCCAGGAGCGATTTCTGAGTGCATAGCCAAGAGTAACCCCTAAGCATCAACAGGTGTGGCCCCCAAAATCCAAAAAGTTAAAAATAAAATAATCAGAGAAAGTGCAGAAAATAGGCATTTGTCTTGCATTCTGCAGACTCAGATTTGATCCTTAACATCACATGGTCCCCCTTAGCCAGCTAGGAGTAACCAATAAGCCAGAGTCAGGAGTAAAGGTTAAGCACCATGGGGGGGAGGAGGGGTGTTCTGGAAGGATAGTATAGCAGGTAGGGCACTTGCCTTGTGCAAGGTCAACCCAGGTTCAATTCCTAGATCCCATATGGTTCCTCAAGCACTGCCAGGAGTGACCCCTGAGCGAAGAGCCAGGACTAACCCTTGAGCCAGATGTGGCCCCAAATAAACACAAATAAGTAGAAAGGATCAATAAGAAGTAACAATCAACCACACAAATACTGAGTATTTTCTATTTGCAGGGCACTTTGCCCCCATTAACTAGGCCCAGCTGCTGTTCTCAAGGGTAGAATGTGATTTGTAATCATAAATTGATTTAGGAGTTGGGAGATAGAGTGACCCAGAGGAAGGAGAGTCTAGATTATAGGAGTCCTCAAACTGTTTTTTGTTTTGGGGCCACACCCGGTGATATTCAGGGGTTACTCCTGGCTATGAGCTCAGAAATCATTCCTGGCTCGGGGGCACCATATGGGATGCTGGGGATGGAACCCTGGTCCATCCTGGGCAGCCCCATGCAAGGCAAATGCCCTACCGTTGTGCTATTGTCTGACCCCAGGAGTCCTCAAACTTTTTAACAGGGGGCCATTTCACTGTCCCTCTGACTGTTTGAGGGCTGGACTATAGTTTGAGACTGAGGAGTCCAGAGACAGAAGAAGGGGAGTTGGAGAATGTGGTGCACATTCTACATAAGGGCACTGCAGCCTGGGACTAGCACAACAGGAGCAGAGGGGGCCAAATAAATGTCCTCTGTGGGCCATATGTGGCCCACAGGCTGTAGTTTGAGGACCGCTGGTCTAGAATGATTGTGGAGACAGGAGAGAGAAGGACTAGGACTATATAAAAGATACCTTGGATTCAACAGCAGGAATAGGGGAGGGGGATGAGAGGGAGAGAGAAAGAAAAAGAAGTGTGAATAAAGAAAGACTGGGTCAGTTTAATGTGCTACCCACAGAAAAGTGTTCTGGGTTAGCCCAGTGAAGGAGACAGATGAGAGCTAGGCTTTAAGGGGCAGGTCAGCCTATGTGGCTTTTAGAGTCTTACTCTGGACACAGGGAAAAGACATGTAAACCCGGGACTATGTATAACAAAGGCAAGGAAGAGAAGGATGCATGAATAACAGGAGTTTCCCTGAGATGTGGATTCAGAATCTGGAGAATGAACTAATGTTTTTTCCTTACAGAAAGTTTTTAAAAGAAATGAAAGTGAGTGGATAGTTTATGTAAAGTTTAAAATGCTTAAGAAATGATTCATGTATGGGGTAGAAGCGAAAGGACAGCAGTAAAGCATTTGCCTGGCCAACACAGGACGGACCCCCGGTTCAAATTCTGGCATCCCATATGGTCCCCCAAGCCTGCCATCAACACAGTAGTTGTGACTGAGGCCTTATGGGAGGGTGAAAAGACTGGGTTTAAGATCTGAGTTCTAGGAAGGATGTTTTAAGGGCAATATTTAAATTGTAGACAAGAATTCTGTCTGGGGCCAGAGAGATAGCATAGAGGTAGAGCATTTGCCTTGCATGCAGAAGGACTGTGGTTCAAATCCCGGTATCCCATATGGTCGCCCGAGCCTGCCAGGAGTGATTTCTAAGTTTAGAGCCAGGAGTAACCCCTGAGTGTTGCTGGGTGTGACCCCCAAAACAAAACAAAACAAAAAAAAAAAAAAGAAGAAGAGTAGGGCTAAAGTCTTTTAATACAGTTGTTATGGTAAGGTACTTACTTGCCTCATATAGTTGACCCCAGTTCAGTCCCTTGCAGCATGCATGGCCCACTGCTAGGTGTGGAGTCCCCACCTCCCCTGCCAACCAAAGGTTAGGACCAGAGAGGTCCTATTAGGTCGTATTAGAGGTATAATGTTTGCTTTATATGTGACTGGTTGAACCCTGCCAGGAGTGACCCCTGAGTACAGAACCAGTAGATCTACAGTAGATCCAAGCAAACAGAAATTGTCCCTAGCAGGACATAGGGGACCATGTGGGATGCCAGGAATAGAACCTGGGTGTGTCAAGGCAAACGCCCTACCACTGTGCTATCACTTTGGTCCTACAAATATACTCTCAAGTCCTCTGCATTGTGTGTATGTTTGCTCTTAGAAACTTTAACTTTCTGGAAAATGATGTATTATAAATATAGGTTGGATGTATTTAATGATGGTATTGAATGAAACTATTGAAGATATTCTCTGTCTTCAGGGGCTGTTCAGGATAAGAAGAGAAATGGGATTGCCAGGCTTTCTCTGTTTCTAGATATAATCTACTGTAAGAATAAAGCACCCAACTGGTTAATATTCCTATACTCAAAAGTTCTCTTTTTCTCATAATTCTTTCATTATAGGATGATAGAATACCAGGGAACAGGAAATGAGGTTGAAGAGAGAAATGTAGACTGATGCCAAAGATAACTTCAAGTTCCTAGGAGTCTGGTGGGTCTTCTTCATTTGTGGTTGCCGCAGAAAAAGGGGAACATTGGTTGGAGACACACAATAAGAAGGTTGCTCCTCACTAGCATCTATTAGCTATGTGATTTTGGGGATAATTTATAATTCATCTTTATTCTCCTAAAAAAAATAACTTGGAAAGAAATCAGTCCGAGTAGACTAAGGGTGGCTTGAGACAAGTCTGGAGCATGGTTGTGCCCAGTATGTCCACCACTTTGAGCCAAGACCCTGGGCTGCTCTATTTGGTGACAGAGGACATAGGGCAGAGTTTGGTACACAGTTGTGCAGTATTCAGGGCTATTCCTAGTCCTTTGCTCTGTGATTAGTGATCATTCTCACCAGTGCTTAGAGATCTGGGGATCAAACCAGGTTTGAATCAGGGTCTGCTACAGGCAAGGCAAGCAGCTTAATCCCTGTACTATCTCTCCAGCTTCCAGGAGATGTTTGGGGCTATCATAGGGGGCAACTTGACAGCACTCAGTGGTTATTCTTGACTCTGTGCTCAGAAATCATTCCTGGCAGACTTGGGGAACCATATAGTATGCTGGGGACCAAATTCAGGTCAGTTGTGTACAAAGCAAATGCTCCCACTGTGCTATTACTCTGGCCCCAAGATATTTTTGTAGGGGGAAGGAGCATACCTAGTGGTGCTTGAGGACTATCCTTAGCTCTCTGCTCAGATGGAGCTCCCAATGATTTTTGGTGCCAGAGATTGACCATGCTGGCAGCAGGTAAAAGTCTGCATTTAGCTTATTGAATTGAGTTTTTTTTTTGTTAGTTTTTTTTTTTAATAGTTTTAAAAGGCAGGGGAATGCTTCTATTCAGAACACAAACCTCACATGTGCAGAAGTTCCTGAGTTCTAGACTCAGCACTGCCAAAGACAAACAAAAACTTTACAATGGAATGAATATAGTTAGGCTAGGCTTCCTGATTGGCACTAAGCCAAATGGATAATTGATCCGTTTCACTGCATTATGATGGACTGAGGAGGGGAAATGTAAAATCAGTCCCCACTTAAACTTGGTGGTGGTGGTGGGTGATAATCTAATAACTTCTTCCAAAGGTTCTATTTAATATTCAAAATCTTTTATGTTAAGAACATAAAAATAGAATACAAAAATTCTTTCCTCACACCTATATTTATTGCAGTGCTATTTACAATAGCCAGACTCTAGAAACAGCTTAGATGGCCCTCAATTTATGAATGGCTAAAGAAACTGTGGTACATATATGCAATGGAATATTATGCAGCCGTCAGAAGAGATGAAGTCCTGAAATTTTCCTATACATGGATGTATATAGAATCTATTAGCTGAGTGAAATAAGCCAGAAGGAGAGAGATAAACACAGACTGGTCTCTCTCATCTATGGATTTTGAGAAAAATAAAAGACATTTGTGTAATGATTCTCAGAGACAAAATAGAAGTCTGGAAGGTCCAGCTCACAACATGAAGCTTACCACAGAGAGTGATAGATGCAGTCACAGAAATAATTACACTGAGAACCATCATAACAAAATGTGACTGTATGAGGGAAGTAGAAAGCCTGTCTAGGGGCTGGAGAGATAGCATGGAGGTAAGGTATTTGCTTTGCATGCAGAAGGTCAGTGGTTCGAATCCCGGTATGGTCCCCTGAGCCTGCCAGGAGCGATTTCTGAGCATAGAGTCAGGAGTGACCCGAGTGTGGCCAGGTGTGACCCCAAAACAAAAACAGGAACAACAAAAAAAGAGCCTGTCTAGAGTACAGCCTATGGTGGGGTGGGGAGGAGGGACAATTGGGACATTGGTGATGAGAATGTTGCACTGGTGATGGATCTTTAAGAAAAAAATATTTCCGGTGAGTTAGAGGTAAGGTATCTGCCTTGCAAGTGCTAGCCAAGAAAGGACAGCGGTTCGATCCCCCAGCATCCCATATGGTCCCCCCAAGCCAGGGGCAATTTCTGAGCCCTTAGCCAGGAGTAACTCCTGAGCATCAAATGGGTGTGGCCCAAAAACAAACAAACAAACAAACATTAAAAACAAAACAGACTTAGCAAAAATAAATTATGGTACTAAACCAGCAGGTACAATCATACATAGGTTTCATACAGAATCAGGAGAATTCTTTGAAGTTTTTGTTTCCTCTGTTTAGATCTATGACTGGTTCTTGGGTTAGCCTATCACTGGAAGAAGTTAGAAGAGCCTTAATAGGGGCCGGGCGGTGGCGCTGGAGGCAAGGTGCCTGCGCTAACCTAGGACGGACCGTGGTTCGATCCCCCGGTTCCCCATATGGTTCCCCATATGGTCCCCCGTGCCTGCCAGGAGCGACTTCTGAGCGCATAGCCAGGAGTAACCCCTGAGCGTCACCGGGTGTGGCTCAAAAATACCAAAAAAAAAAAAAAAAAAAAAAAGAAGAAGAGCCTTAATAGATCTTAGATTCTGATATTAAATCCAAACTTTGCAATCAAGGTTGAGAGTTCAAGAAAGAGCAGGGAGGAAAGTCCAAATAGACTGGACCCACCAAAGCAGAAGGAAGTACTTTATTTTCGGAAACTGCAGAAATTTTAACAAGGAAACCTATTATCACTAATTTATCTAAAATTACCAAGTTGTAAAGAAAAGTGTACTTCACTTTACTGTGTCAGAAAGGTGCCAGGTTTGTCCTGGGTCAGCCATGTTTAAGACAAACACATTGCCAATGTGCTATACTCCAGGTTCGATCCCTGGTGTTCCATATGGTTCCCCAAGCCAGGATCGATTTCTGAGTGTATAGCCAGGAATAATCCCTGAACAATCATTGGGTGTGGCCTAACCCCCCCACCCCGCCAAAAAAAAAAAAAAAAAAAAGAAATTAAGGCTTGAAGCTGAAAAAATAGCATAGCAGTAGGGCATTTGCCTTGCATGTGGCCAACCTAGGAGCCTGTATCCCTGAACCTGCCAGGAGTGATTTTTGAGTACAGAACCAGGAGTAACCCCTGAGCGCTGCCAGATGTGGCCCCAAAACAAAACAAAACAATAACAACAACAACAAAAAAACAAATTAAAAAAGAAGGCTTTATTAGAAAATGTATGTAGAGGGGCCAGAGCAACAGTGCAGCAGTAGAGTGTTTACCATGTATGCGGCTGACCCAAGATGGACCTCGGTTCCTTCCTCGTCCCAAGCCAGGAGCGATTTCTGAGCACATATCCAGGAGTAACCCCAGAACATCACCAGTTGTGGCCCCAAAGAAAATGCATGTAGGATGACACAGTACAAAACAATTTTGTTTGTTTTTTGGGGTGGTCACATCTGGTAGCACTCAGGGGTTATTCCTGGCGCTACAATCAGAAATCGTTCCTGGCAGGCTCAGGTGATCATATGGGATGCCGGGATTCGAACCACTGTCCTTCTGCATGCAAGGCAAAGTCCTACCTTTATGCTATATCTCTGGCTCAAAACAATATTTTTAAGTCTTTAAAGATAAACACTTAAAAATTTTAGCTAATACTGGAGCCAGAGTAATAGCACAGCAATAGGGCGTTTGCCTTTCATGTGGCTGACCCAGGGCGTAACTGGGTTAGATCCCCGGTATTCCATATGGTCCTCTTAGCCAGGAGTGATTTCTGAGTGCAGAGCAAGGAGTAACCTCTGAGTATCACTGGGTGTGGCCAAAAAACCCCCCAAAAATAAACAAAAAAAATTTTAGCTAATACTGGCTTAAATTTTGTGTTTTCTTTCAAGATAGTAAATCGAGTTCATTTATATTTTTTTAGATTTTTAGGCCATACCTAGAAGTGTTCAGGAGTGACCTCTGGTAGCATTCAGAATTATGTGGTGGTAGGTATTCAAACCAGGATCTTCATCACATGCAAGGCATGTGGAGTATCACTCCAGCTCCTCCAGTTTATTTTATTCTACTGTCTTTAGGTCACATCTAATGATGCTCAAGGTTACTCCTGGATCTATACTTGGGAATCACTCCTGCAGTGCTTGGGAGACAATATGGGATGTCAGGGATCAAACCTGGGTTTGCCATGTGCAAGACAAGCACTTTACCTTAAGCTATTTCTTTGGCCCCAATCCAGTTTATTTTTTGAAACACAGTATTATAGAAAATGTAACAATTTTAGACAAGTACCAATATTGACTTGGGCTGAGAACTCCGAAAGAGTAATATGTTATGTAATGCTTTCCCTATCTTGCTTGAATGAAAACATACTGTGTTAGCTTTAAGAAAAAAATATAGGGACCGGGTGGTGGCACTAGAGGTAAGGTGCCTGCCTTTGCCTACGCTAGCCTAGGACGAACCGTGGTTGGATCCCCCGGCGTCGCATATGGTCCCCCAAGCCAGGAGCGACTTCTGAACGCATAGCCAGGAGTAACCCCTGAGCGTCACCGGGTGTGGCCCCCCCCAAAAAATATATATATAAACATACATATATAGGTCATAATTGATTATTCTACAAACAAAAACATCCTCTTTCCTACTCAGAAATCACTAAACTGAAAATTCATATTCTATCCCTTTATTGTAATTCCTTGATGAATACAATATGATCTTATGATAAAAGAGGTAAGTAACAGTAGAAAAAAATTTTCAAAAGTTCACTGGAATTTTATTTCAGTTACTGAGGTAGAAATTGGCCAAGTGTTTTTCCATTCAGTGAAAAATGTCATCTAAGTTTATTGATTAAAAAAACATGCAATTTTTAAAATCAGCAGTCTTACAATAATAATTTTGAAACCAAGCACTGCATGGGAAATTTTCTTGGTTTGTGTTTTTTTATTTACAAAAATGTACTGCTAGTGAGAATGTTTCAGTGTCGGACTGTAAAGCACATTGAGAAAACAGCATGGCTGGTGGCACAGGCAATTAATACAGTCTGTAGTAATAAATGTTTTCAGGCCTCTAAAGAAAGGGAACTTCAGAAGTCAGTATGAGTCTGGGAAATAATTCTGACCATTAAGTAAACACCAAATTTTAATAAATAACACATAAAAAACAAACATTTAAAAAAATTACCTTACACCTAACAAAATAATTTTTTATAACTGGTGAAGATTTCAAATAAATTTATCTTGGCAGTGTTCATTTTTTTTTTTTTTTTTTTTGGTTTTTGGGCCACACCCGGTGTCGCTCAGGGGTTACGGGTTACTCCTGGCTATTTGCTCAGAAGTCACTCCTGGCAGGCCCAGGGGACCATATGGGGAACCAGGGGATTGAACCGCCGTCCGTCCTAGGTTAGCGCAGGCACCTTATCTCCAGTGCCACCGCCCGGCCCCCGGCAGTGTTCATTTTTTAAATAAAATTTCTGTACTCCATTTATGCCACTTGGATGAAACTTCACCTTTTTAGATTCAGAGAAGAGAGGAAACCAATACTGCTACAATACTGTGCCTTCCTGGAATGCTTCTATCCACCTATGGATGAGAGAAAAAATTGTTAAGAATTGATATATGCAGTCATCTAGTACAAGGGAACGATAATAGCAGTGTCTGGGCTACATTATCCTAACAGTATGTTTCAGGTGTTTCCTATAGAAACCAGAATTCTGGTAGTTATTTTTTAAGTCATACCCAGTGGAGGCACTCAGGGGTTACTCCTGGCTCTACGATCAGAAATCACTCCAAGCAGGTCCAGGGGACCATATGGGATGTCAGGATTCGAACCACTGTCTGTCCTGGATCTGCTGCATGCAAGGCAAATGCCCTACTGCTGTGCTATCTCTCAGAAACCAGAATTCTGTATTAGGAATTTTCCTTCATTTGGTAACTAAATTTCATTAAGACATAAGGAAGAGGCCATTTAATGTAAAATTTCTTTTTAAAAGGGTCATATTGATCCCATTCAGTCAGTCATTTAATTGGAAGTAGCTGTATCTATTATAAAGATCTTTATTTCAACTCTCTAGTGTTAGGAGCACTAGTAATATCTTCTCACTTAATTCTAATAACCTGCATTTCTGAGGGCATACAATACTTGAGATTTAGACATGTTTCTAAGATTTTAATAAAAAAATCTAATATCTAAACCATTGCCACTTGATCACAATTTGCATTTATAACATAAAAGTGTCACAGAGTTTTATAAAAGTCTTTCCAAAACCCTTTGTCTCAAAGTTTTTCTGATAACAAATACTGCTGCAATTTTTCAGAAGACATTTGGAGTTAGTAACTTAACAGTCCTGATAGTGTAACTGTTTCTCAAAGACATTATGAATATTCTAGGTCAGGGGTCCTCAAACTTTTTAAAGAGGGGGCCAGTTCACTGTCCCTCAGATCGTTGGAGGCCGGACTATAGTAAAAACAAACACTATGAACAAATTCCAATGCACACTGCATATATCTCATTTTGAAGTGAAGAAACAAAATGGGAACAAATACAGTATGTGGTCCGCGGGCCGTAGTTTGAGGACCACTGTTCTAAATCATTGCATTTCATTAGGGAGAACAGCTTATAATAGATTTAGCTCAAATTGAGGTCAGACTTACCTTAAATCTAAGGGATAAAATTTTCAACATTAATTTTAAATGCAGTGGAATAAGTTATACTATAAGACAAAGACTTTACGTTTTTCTTAACATACTTAATATTTTCATAAGCAAAGAAACTCATGATTCTTTCAATCTGATATGGGTGAAAATTATTAGAAATATACTATCTAGCAAGCTATTAGGGCAATAACTTTTACACAAGTATTTTTTTTACAGAAAAGAACAATTTAGTGCCATTATTTTTAAATGATCTTGGCCAGAGAAAGTGTATCTTGAATATAGTAGATCCAAGTTTGATCTCCAGCACTCCACAAGGTCCTCTGAACTCCAACAAGAATGATCCCTAGGGGGTGCTCGAGTGACAGGACTGCACACGTCAACCTGGGTTTGATCCCCAGCATCTCAAATGATCATCCCTTACCTCACAAGGAGTGAGTCCTTGTGAGTAACTCCTGAGCACTGCCAGGTCTGGCCCCAAACCGGAAAAAAAAAAAAAAAAAACACAAAAGAATAATCCCTGAGTACAGAACCAGGAGTTTGCCCTAGTGGAAGCATTCCTCTTCCTCAAACCCTCTGGCCCATGTTCTTCAGTACTTAAAGGGAATTCCTTATAGGAATACGAACACATGGCTAACACCAATGTCCAAACATAGATGTAAGAAAAACACCTTATAGAATATTTGTGATTTTGGAACTCTTCAATATTCAGAAGCATAAGTAATTCTTCTAAATTCATTTTGTGTTAAACTCTTTTCTACTTGCCTGCACTTTAAAAGTCTATTTAAAAAAAACACGAATAAAAACCTTGTAATAAAAACCAAAGTGGATATTTTATGAAGTCCAAAAGAGACAAAAAAAAATCCAATGAAAGAAATGTGAACTGAATCAGAAAAGAATTCAATTTCATAAAGCTCTGCTGCTCTATGTTAAGCAGCCTCTTGACATCCAAATAAATAATTTTGGTTGGAATTTGGAAGCAACTGTTTCAATCTAAAGTGATATCCATTTTCTTCTCGGTGTCACTGGGAACAGCATGGGAGCCTTTGAATGTGTTTGACCTTTTTCTCAGCCTGCAGCTGTTTAAACTCCTGCTGTTGCAAGGCACAATTGAATCTTGGGATTGTAGAAGTCCTGGAATGTTTCAAGGGAGATTCTTACACTCCCTGGAGGAGAGGTCAAAAAAACTGGCTTCCCTGCCTTCCTGCTGAGCAGCACCATGCTGCATCTTCTAGGCTCATGTGAATACAAATAAATATTTTGGACACAGTACCTATTTTCTTTGCTGCTTGTCTTCTGAAACGATTTCAGATGCTCTTGCCTTGCCTTTAAAAACACTTCTCAAGAGCCTCAGTGATATGTTAAATCTTTCAGATTCAGTAATGCCCCCCTGCAGTCCTTTAAAATAATAACTGGACATCACACGGACAAAAGAAAAACGAGTTTAAAGTACTTACTTTTGAGCTGAGTGAGCATCGTCTGCTTTGAATACATAAAACAGCATGTTTTTGTGCAGTAATTGGAATACTCGAGGTTCTGCATTCTCTTCTTTCACCTGAGTGACCGTGAACCCTAACAAAGGCTGACTCTCCAAAGCTGCCACATCCTAATTTGAAGACATAATCGAGGATAGCTTTTTAATTGATGTTAACATGCAGATCTGTAAATTTCTGATTTCTATAGCTCTAAATTAATTCATAAGTATGCCTATAATAAAACAATTTTCTGGGTCTTTGTCTTTCGTGTAACAGTTTATTCTCAGCTCACTCCTTACTACCTAATGTGAAAAGTCACGAAGCCAGTTTCCTTATATTCACATTCATGAATTCACATGACCTTTTAGCATAACTGAAGGACAGTTAAAAGGATGAAAGACTTCATTCTTTCATTGATGGATGAAGGAAACAGCTCAGAAAGAGAAGTGATTGATCCCTCCTTAAAAGGAGAAGCGTGGATGCCACAGCAGCATTTTCATATGTTGTGGAAAAAGAAGAGGGTGGTACTAGAACCAAGAGATCGAAAAAGTGAAGAGCCAAAGGTCTGATCAATATTGAGGCCTGAACTGTACAAAATGGTTACACATAGGCCTTCTCATCCCAGAGAGCATGTTTGTATAAAGAACGAGAAACCAAACCTATGAAGAGGAAAATATTTATTCATTTCTGGGCAACAAGTAGTATATGCATTTGTTATGACTATGGAAAAATTCCTAACCCTTTTGAATAAAAACTCTTTTGAGTTAAAATCTCTGCAGGAGGGCTGGAGCGATAGCATAGCAATAGGGCCTGTGCCTTGCAAGTGTCTGACCCAGGACACTGGTTCGATTCCCGGCATCCCATATGGTCCCCCATGCCTGCCAGGAGTGATTTCTGAGTACTGCTGGGTGTGCCCCCCCCCAAAAAAAAAAAAAACAAAGTTAAAAAAAAAAAACCTGCAGAAACAAAGCAAAAATACCATTCACATTATTACAGCAACTTCTTCCAAAAGCTAAGCAAATGCAAAACACAACCAATGAATTAGACAAATAACTCAATTATTTCCAATGGTTTTATAAAACAAGACTTCCCCAAACTTCGAATCCTACCTCACTTGCAGCATATGTATACAGGACTTTGTTCTTTATGACAAACCACAAATGTTTCCATGGTTTTTTGTTGCCCTTTGCTCTGTACAGATAGCCACTCATAGAAGAATCTTCTGTGTTTGCTGATACCTAGGAAGGAAAGCTTATAGTTTAATGTTTAAAAGAGCTTAAATAAATAAAGTTAATTTAAAGGCCACAGATATAATACAAGGGTTAAGGTGCTTGCCTTGTATGTGACTGACTGGCATCATATCCTTGAACAATGCCAGGAGTAATCCCTGAGCATAGAGCCAGGAATAAATCCTAAGCGTCACTGAGGGAGCCCAGACCCCCATACACCGCATGTGTGTACACATACACACACAACTTTCAGACAAATATTTTAAAAAATTTAAATTACTTGATCATCAGAAGCTGAAAAATAACCATTATATAATGTTTCATATTTAATTTGGGGTGTTTGGGGTGTTTTTTTTTTTTTGTAGCCACACCCGGTAGCACTCAGAGGTTACTCTTGGCTCTGTGCTCAGAAACTGCAACTGGCAGGTTCGGGGGACCATATGGGATATTGAACTCAGGTCCATCCTGGGTTAGCAACATGCAAGACAAATGTCCTACCACTGTTCTATCATTCTAGTCCCTAATACACCTGTTTCTTTTTTTCTATTTGTTTTTGGGTCACACCCGGCAGTGCTCAAGGGTTACTCCTGGCTCTATGCTCAGAAATCACTCCTGGCAGGCTTGGGGGACCATATGGGATGCTAGGATTCGAACCACCATCTTTCTGTATGCAAGGCAAACAAACGCCTTACCTCCATGTTATCTCTCCAGCCCCAATAATCATATTTCTCTCTCCTCTCCCCCTCATGCCCCCTGTGATTTTCAGAGTTTATTACTGGCTCTAGCCAAGCACTCTTGCCATAACTGGAGAGACTATATGGGAAAGCCAATGATCAAACCCAGGCAAGGCAAGTGCCCTACCCTATGCTATCATTTTGGCCCAAGGAAAGTGTATTTTCAAAGTCTGCCACTGTAATGGCTTTTAACCGCTAGTCCTATCCACAGGACTCTCCTGCTGGTCTGAGAAAAAAGCTAACTGTTTGTTAATCCTGGATCATGTACTACTATAAATGCTAACATACATATTAATATTTTACTGTAAATATTTATTATAAATGTTTTAGGACAGAGATTATAGGCATTAAGGTATTTGTTTAGCACACAGCTAATCCTGGTACAATCCTTGCACTGCATACGGTCCCTTGAACACTACCCTGAGCAAAGAACCAGGAATAAGCCTTACACATCATCCAGGGGGACCCAAATCTGCTCCCACCTACGCTTAAAAATGTTTTACTGGGGCTGGAGAGATAGCATGAAGGTAGGGAGTCTGCCTAGCATGCAGAAGGATGGTGGTTTGAATCCCGGCATCCCATATGGTCCCCCAAGCGGTGATGGTGGTATAGTGGTGAGCATAGCTGCCTTCCCATTTGATCCCCCGAGCCTGCCAGGAGCGATTTCTGAGTGTAGAGCTAGGAGTAAAATCTGAGCGCTGCTGGTGTGACCCAAAACCAAAAAACAGAAAAAAGTTTTAGTATTTCTCCATTAGTGGTTCACATATATATAGAAAACTAAAAATCATTCCAAGGGTCCCCCCAAGCTTTTTTAAAGCTGCTGTATATGTTGTTGATTCTTCCTCTCCCCCTCCCCCTTCTTGTCCTTCATCCTTCAAGGAAATGAGGGAAATTTTCTTAAATTTAATTTAACTTTAATTCTGTTCCTAAAAACAACTCCAGACTTCCAAAAATTGTGTCTATAGAAAAAAATCTATTTTGGGGGCCGGGCGGTGTCGCTGGAGGTAAGGTGCCTGCCTTGCCTGCGCTAGCCTTGGACTGATCACGGTTCGATCCCCAGGCTCCCATATGGTCCCCCAAGCCAGGAACGACCTCTGAGCGCATAGCCAGGAGTAACCCCTGAGCGTCACCGAGTGTAGCCCAAAACCTCCCCCCCTGCAAAAAA